>JANDKJ010000627.1:0-51643 GCA_028551335.1 Armillaria sp. CMW 4456 | reverse complement strand
GTTTTTGTAAAGTATATCCGGCTACCGTTGTGGGGCCTTAAGTGTATTATATATTTTTGTTGTCGCAACTTGTATAATCCTGAGTGATTGGACTTGGTGTCCATGCCTTGCTACATCCTTTAAAGATAGGATTTCGCTGGTAATATTCTTGAGTGGATTTCAACTCGTAAGATTTTCTGAGGATGAATCTGGAATTAAGGAATGTGATGCCCGGTAACCTTGGACTTTAGAAAATATTCCTGGATGGATAATGGCGCATGAGCTCGTCATTAATCCATTCTGGTGAATTTGGGGAATGTTTTCTTTGTTGTCCAAGTAATAGCAGGGTTCTAGTGTGAAAGAGTGTGATTGGAATAACTAATTCTATATTTCTCGATGCCGCTAAAGCATGAATTCGTGTTGTTTCGTGATGAATGTCATGATTTTCGTTACTATAATGTGGAGTTTTTCGTGATTGCCCCATTGTCTTTGTCCATTCGACTCTGGGAAATATATTTTTGGCATTGCAAAATCGATTTTCGATTATTTCGGTGGTCATAAATCATAAATGCTGGATTCGTTTCTTTCATGATTTCATTAAATTTTGCACGGAAAATGATGGTAGAATTCGTCGGCATTGATTGGCATTGAAAACGACATGAAACCATGTCTCTCCCCCCTAAACTTTCAAAATCTTTGTGTCAGGGACTCAAAGAATTTTTAAGCCGAGGTTCAAAGCAGTAATTTCAAAGTCGGAGCCGCTGAGTTATAGAGTGTGATGCACGTGTTGAAGAGTATTCGATGCGTGTTTCCTCGATAAGAATGTTGGTCATTGGTGTCCTTATCTTGGAATGTTGCTGAGCTTGAATAATGGCGGTGGAATCGTATAAAAGGTGGTGTAATTCCAGTGTTGTTCCCCAGAATCATTGGAATCCCTTTGAATCTTCTGCCATATTCAAGTATCTTGAAATGTCTTCTTCTATCTCATCCTCTTCTTCTTTCTCTGCCCTGTCCTTCTTGTCTTTAGTGCACCACGCCAAAGACCTTGTCACCAAGCCTCTTGACGAGTCTGGGGACTTGATCTTTATTGCTTGCTTCTTTGACGAGGCGGTGCATGTTAAAGTAGGCTTCACCATTGCGTCGCCATTGCTCACTATTAACTTTTTGGCCATGTTTTCTCCTTCTAGTGCCATCTCCAAGCTTTTTATCTGTCTGCCATTGATGCGGCATTGTTCAAAGAGATGGATCGTATCGTTGGGGAGTATAAGGTCAAACATAACTTTGTTATGACTTTCGATGCCATGATGCACATCGAGAGTGATCGTCTGAAGGGGGTGTCTTCTGGGAGGTACACCTATTCGGGTACCGACATTATTGGTGCCATGGAGAATGTTCCTCCTATCCGTATTTGTGTGGATGAGGACATTTTTATGTCTTTGGCGCCATTCACTCCTAATGCCACTGCATCTGACACTGGTGCAACTTCAACTTCTTCTCCAACCTATAATCCCGAAGACTTTGAATGGCTCGACAATCCCAGGTCCGCGAATGTCGACCTTCCCTGCGTGGATGATCCAAATGTGGAGATTCCTGATTTGGTGAATGATTGGCAGGTAGGTTCCTAGATCTTTTGATGACCATGTCAGCATTAATTAGGGCCTCATTCAGCCTATCGCTAATGCTGAGGAAGATTCTGCTCCTCCTTCTTCTCCAACTGTTACCAACAGAGGCTCTGTTGATTCGTGTGACGATCCTTCCACTGGTCCAGGGTGTCTTTTCTGTGGTGTCCAAGCTTGTCATGACAATAAGTCTTGTCCGGTGATTAAATCTGTCAAGGTACGTCCTTTGTTTCAATTCCGAGTAATGCCGGTATTGATAAATCTTGTCTTTCTTTAAAGGCGACAAAGCCCTGCCACCACTGCATCTACCTCAAGGAGGATTGCTACTTTTCTGGCCTTTCGACGGATTGTGATAATTGTCGAACGGGGGATTCGTGGGAATGCTCTGGGGGAGTTGCGAGTCATCATTTGGCGCTGCTTCCTTTCAACGAGATCTTTCCCGGTGAAGAAGATAAGTGCCTGGAGGTGTTAGACACTCTCCTTAAGAACGACCCTTTTGGTACAGGTATGTCGGCTTTATTTCCTAGTGGCTCGTCTTTCTTTGACATCGGTTTTAGCTCTTCTAGCTGAGGGTCCAATTAATCCGACGGCTGAGCGTATTGTTGATGCGACCAAACGTTTTCTCACCGGGAACTCCTCTCAGCTGACTTTCCAAGGTCCTGAGTGTCTCGATTCTTTATCGAATACTTTGGGGAATCTTCGTGTCCAACTCCAATGCAATCTTCGGCAAATGTTTTTGCAGCTCCGTATGCGACAAGTTCTGGTGCAGAACTATCACGTTGTTAACGAAAAGAAGCAAAACATGCAGGGCATCTATAGTTCTTGGGGTCATGCCATTGCTCCGTCCAATTGGCCTGATGTTCCTGAGGGAACTCCTCGTCGCGGTCGCGGTTGGCGTATGCCTCAGGATGCGAAAACTGATTCGATTTATGCCAAACTTCGTCGATCTGGTCGTCTGAGTAGGGGTAAAGGCAGGAACAGGACAAGGGGTAGGGCCTCTCGCCAATAGGTATTCGCTGGCCTTGTGCCTCTAATTTTCAATAGCGCACGTATATGTGTGGAAATGAGTGTCGGGGGCCCGGTATTACAATGCCGGGCCATATAAATATCTTGTAATGAGCGTGTCGGGTACCCATAGCGGTGCCCAAAATAAATATCTTTGTTTTCGCCATTGTCATGGGATTTCTCGGAATTAGGATAACTCTGCTTCTTCATGAGTTTCCTCGATATCCTGTAGCTCCTCTGGTAGGTCATCGTCTGTCGAATCAAATAAGTCGATAATCCTTTCTCGTGGGACATCTACAATCTTGTCGATATCTGGTAACGGTATTGCCTTTCTTGCAAAGTACGGTAATAGCCTGAATGCCGCTATTGGTCTTGCAAATGTCGAGCCGTCCAATTCGCAAAGGATGTATGCTCCGCCTTTATTTCTGCCTAAGACCACAAGTGGTCCCAAGTATCTGGCTCGCATTTTCCGATTCAACGCCTTTTCTATCTGCATGTTTCGCATCAAAACAAGGTCGCCTTTCTGAAAATTGAAGTCACGAATGACGAATTCATGATCCTTCTCGAATTTTAATGCCGCTCTTTTCCTAGCTTCGTAGACTTTCGATCTGAGTCGATCTAGGTCTTCAGCTCGTTTTTGTAAACCAATGGCTCTGCATGCAATTAATGAAGTAGTGTCGATAATATTGTCTGGAGGGGGTAATAGCCATGTCGATTCGATAATATCCATCGGTAATAGCGGTTCGGTTCCTGTTGCTACAAAGTATGGCGAACATCCCATACATCTTCGAATAGTGATTCTGTCTGCCCAAAATACCGAATATGCGTTTTGACTCCACTTCTTTTGATCACCGTCAGAGGCTTTAAATAAAGCTTGTCTAACGTCGAAGTGTGGTCTTTCCACAATTCCGTTGGCTCTGGAATTATATCCTGAAATCCGAATATGATTGATGTGATATCTCTTGCTTAGATAGCTAACGGCGGCAACAAAGGCGGCGCCATTGTCTGTAACGATTTCGACAAGAGATCCCCATCTGCAGAGGATGTCTTCGAATATCCAATCTCCTAGTGTCTTGGCTGTCTCCTTTCTTAGGCAACGAAATTCCGGGTAATGACTGAGTGAACATCGTCCTTCAACAATGTAACGATAAGATCCTGAAATTGGCATCATGAGGGTATCCATATACATCTTGGAAAACAATGGCACAGGAATGGCGACGGTGGGTGGAATAAGAATTTGTCAGGTTTGTCGAACTTGGCATAAATGACACGTCCTAATGAACCAAGCAATGTCATATTTCATGTCCGGCCACCAATAGCGCTCCTTGATTAAAGCATGTGTAGCATAGAATCCTTTGTGAGAAACGTCGTCATGACATGCTGTCATAACTTGAATCCTTTTGTCCGGGAATATAACGAGCTGATGTTTTCCTTCGACATTTTTGTGCCAAATCTTTCCTTTCCTTTCGAAGAAATGGACCGCATACTTCATGAACTTTTTGTATGCATTGTCATCATAACCTGGTGGTCTTTTAAGATCCTGGTGCCACGGTAATAGATGCATCAATCTATCGTCCAAACGTAATTGTTTTGCTGTCCTAGGAACCTCGGAATAAAGTAGAGAGTCTTCTTCGGCATTATCCTGAATCTCTTGTTGTAACGTCGAAATTAATGTCGAGGATCTGTTTTGTAATGGCGAGGTCGAATTTAATGAATGTAGAAGTCCATAATGAATGTGTAAGAAGTCTTCTAGACCGTCTTCTGGGGGTGGAGGATCTCCTATCTGTGGTGGACGTCTAGATAATCCATCTGGTCCATGTTTCGATCCGGGTACGTGAACTAAAACGAAATGAAATGATAGAATGCCGATAATCCAACGATTGACTGATGCTGATGGTGCTATGTCCGGATTTTTGAGCATTCCTTTAATAGCGCTGGCGTCGACTTCGACAATAAACGTGGGTAAACCAATGAGATAAACTTTGCAATCTCCGAGTGCACGGTAAAGTCCAAATATCTCTTTCTTTGCTTGAGAATATCCACATTCTCTATCATTGAGGGTAATAGATCCAAATCTGGCGAAATATCTGATTTTCGGATCCAAGGTGTCGCATTGTGCCAAATAATATCCTACGGCAGCAGGTCCTGTGTCAACTGCAAGGATAACTGCTCCGCTCGATGAATAATCCAATGGTCGTAATGCTGGGCTGTCTTTGACTGCATTTTTGAGATCTTCTTGTGCTGCAATCTCTTCTTGTTCGAATTTAAATGGGTTTCCTTTTCGAAAAAGCCATGTGATGGGTAAAGCTCTTGTTGCGAAATTATCGATGAAAATCCGAAGGACTCCAACTGTTCCCATAAAGGCGCGTGCATCTGAAACATCGGTACAAGGTCCCCATCGGAGTATTGATGAGACAATACTTTCGAGAGGTAATCTTCCGGAATAAGTGCATCTGTGTCCTAGCACTGTGATTTCTGGACAACAAAGGTAGGCCTTTTTGCCTGAAAACGTTCCTCCGCAATACTTCATTCGTTGAACGATCCTATTGAGATTTTGGAAGTGTTCCCAAACGAATCTCCTAATGCCGGTATTGTGCGGTATTGTTTCATAACCTCCTTCTATTTCGTAACGTGTGGGTGGTCCTCTGACTGGAACATCGTCGATATAAGGAATGGTGAATTCTGGAATTTCTGGTTGTAAAATGAATGTGACATCGTCGTGGAAAATGGGTACTGAATTGGTCCAACCCATGGGCAATGTAACGAGTCTTAATGCTCCATATGGTGTTTGAAATGTTGTAAGGTCTCGCGATGTCTCCGCTAATAGACGTTCATCATATCCGACGAATAAGTCTAGTGTAGCTCCGCATGCTCGTCCTGCAAAATGTTCCGCTAATGGATCTGTGGCTGGTGGCAATCCTGAATGTGCAATTGTGACTTCGTTTAATGGCTCCAAACTGTGGACGATTCGTAAACTTCTGCCGTCTTTCTTTAGAACTGTGAACCATCTCGATCTGTAAGAAGAATTCGAAGGCTCATAGACTCCTGCATCTATTTTCGTCTTTATCATCCTGCAAACTTCTGCATAAATGCCGGGGGGAATGGGAATGTTGCGTAACACCCAAGGTGTATGTTCAACAACTGGAATGTCGATTGGCAGAAAGAAATCTCGTCGAAAACTTCCTCTTTCTGAATCCTCCCAAGCAAAAGCTTCATCCTGCACAGTCATAAAGTGATGCATAAGCTCTACTTCTGCCGGCCATAAAAACTCGTCGTTATGAATGGAATCGATATATTCTTTTCGTTCCTGGGTATATCTTTCTGTCAGTGAAAATGGCGGTGGGTTCGGAGATAACAATGGAATTCTCGCCAATGGGTCTCCTTCTATATGTCGAACGATTCGAAATTTGTCAGGTAAAGTAGAAAGCACAGGCTTCGTCTTTAAAGCAACTGGCTTGTACTTTTTACTGGCAAAGACTGATACTTTGTCTGTAAACCATGGCTCCTTTGACTGGTCTCCAAGGATATTGGATCCATATAAATTATACATATAATCGAATGGCGGAATAATGGCGGTTTGCATAATTTGAGGTGTAGAACTCGAATAAATAGGGATTTCGTGATTTCGATCGGTGGGAATATGAAATTTCGGTGGTACAATTCTCGTCGGTATTATTTCTGGTTCTGTAGCATTGGTCGACCATAGTGAATGTGTAGAAATAGCTGGTGGAATGGGGAATATATTAGGGTCGCAAGCTGATAAATATTGTCTTGAAGTCTGAAATTCGTCAAAAGATTCTGATGTTGCATAAGCGATAATTTTTGGTTCTTGATCGGCGTCTAATTCGATAATGAGGGCGATCTCCTCGTCTTTATCTTCTGTAATTCCATGTAGTCAATTTTCCCAAGTCTGGGAAGAGACGTCTGAAATCCTCGGCTTTCCACGTGGAACTGTCAGGATTGTGGCTGTCCTTCCGGTATTAGGATCGTGAATGGTAATAGTCTGGTTCTCGTCGGCATAATTCCGAACAATACTCTGGGTCAACGTGTCGAATGGTCTTCCGAGTAGAATGTCGTATGCTGATTGCCGAATGACGTGAACTTGTAAATATAATGTGATTTCTCCAAACTGGAATGCAACGTTTCTTGCTAGTCCCAAGGAATGATTCGTGGTTCCATTGGCGGACTGCATTTCCAAAATGACGGATGGGTCATATATCAATCCTAGTTGAAGGCAAACTGCCTCTGACATCGAAATAACTTGTGATCCGGGGTCAATGATGCACTCGACTTTAAGCTGATTGTCGATAACGGGTACAATCGACCTTAACGAAATAGAATCCGCAGCGCATTTTAAAGGACCGATCTTTTCGCCTTTCTTTATACGAGCTTCGTAGGGATCTGGAACGACTGAGGATCCTTCTGGTGGTTTCGGTGAAATGATAGTATTTCCGTGATGCTCGAGAGTTTGTACGAATTTCTCTGGCATGCTATAAAGCAACGTCTTTTCCTTGTCGCTATTATCCAGGTTCTTGACTTTGATCTCGATCGTCTCGGGTCCGGTGAATGGTAACACTATCTCCTTTTGGAATTGTTCCATGAAATGAGGGATCTTCCTCCTGGTATTGTCCTCTTTAATCATCTCCCTGATTGCTGGTGATAACGAATATAGCTCCTGATGTGATAATGTGATGGTGGAGTCTAGAGCTCGCTCATAGACCTCCCTTGCCACATTAATTCCTTCTATTGGCGCTCGAATATTATATGCTGGTTCGTTTTCCTTTGGACGTTTTCGAACGTCAGGTTTAGCTCCGGCATTGCGAACTGCTGGTGGTGCATATGTAGGTGGTTTCGCTGATGCAAATGGATGAATATCTTCGGGAACGAGTTGGGGTACTCTGTCTTTAACTGCAACAGGCTCGGGATTGATGGAAGATCCTTTGGCGGCGTCTGGAGTAATATTCTCCATGGAGCTGGGGGAATACGACTCTATAATAGCGGCGGCGCTTTCATCGTCCTCCTGAGTCTGCGGCGGTATCACATTTTCCTTTTCCATAACCGTCGGCATTGTCTCGCTATTGCTCGGCATTACTTTTCCTTGGTCGATCACTGCCGGTCTCTGCGGGCTTAGGATCGCCTCTTCTTCTTCGGCTATCTCGTCAATTCTGGGTGCCTCTCTCTGCGGCAAAACTGGCTTCTTCAATATTTCCGGTACGGCTTTCCTTGGTGGGCCTCTTTTAAGTCGAGGTACTTCCACTACAACTTGTCTGAGCATATTGTCTGTCGGCGTTTCGATCTCGGTATTATCTTCATCGGCAATGTGAATGAACTGCTTTATGCCTCGAATTTCTTTTTCGATAGCTTCTGAACGGGCCAATAAATCCTCTAGTCTTTTCTGTGCGTCAATGCCTGAGACTGTCATATTTAATAACTGTGATTGTCGAGGGGTTTCGGCATTACGGGAAAAAGATTGTCGATGGGTATGGGAATGCGGTGGAATAATGGCGTTCATCATATGATTGACAATTCCGGTCTGTCCTGGGTTTTGTCTGTGCCATTCTTCGAATCTGTCCTTTAGCCATCTGCCTGGAATATTTCTGGGTAACCATGCTCCTGTAGAAAGAACAATGCGTCCATCCTGATTTCTTCGGCATTTTCCTGCTTTTGTCATTTCCTCGACCTTGGGACATTCGCGCAAGTAGTGACCTATTTCACCACAAAACGAACATTCTGATCCCATGCTAGTATTGGCGAAATTGCTCTGTGGGTTATTCTGGTATCCTCCTTGCTGATATCCATTTCCTGGATTATTTGGGTATCTCTGCTGCACTCGCTGATATCGATCATTCGAATTCAACTGCAACAATGTCTCTCCTAGCTTGATGAGCTGATTGATGTGCTCCATCTTAACCTGCGGTTCGACTGGTTCTTCTTTAACTCGAATAGGTGGTGCTGGTTCGGAATATGATGGTTCTGGCGGTCTAATTGGACCTGCTTCTCGTGATGGGGTATATGAATAATCGTGGACATTCGATGATTCTCCTTTATTGGTTCCTTGTAAAATGAAACGAGCTGCTTCATAGATTTCGTCGAGAGTATATGGATCTGCTGGATGATGATCTGGCAATTTGATCTGCAATCTCCTGGTAATGGCATCCCAAACATGAACTGGAAATCCTTTACTGAACTGGTTGCCTGCCTCGGTTTCAGCAAAACGTTTGGCGGTAATAAGGTGTTTGACTTTGGGATAGTATTCCCGGTAAAACGCTCCTAAATCCGCTAGATTGTCGATTTCTCTGGCATATTTGCCTATAACTCTGTCCAAATCATAATGCTCGTATTTCCTGCTAGTACTAGCATCTGGGTATTGTGCTAGTACTGCTTTCTTGTATTCTTCGTAGGTCTTTGTGTCGTCATCGAATTCTGGTAGACTTTCCCAAAATTCCGAGACTACAAGTCCTGGATAATAGATAAACCATTTCTTTTTATCTTTGGCGTCCCTTATCGAATGCTTGTCGAAAAGTGCCTCGATATCACTGATATAACGAGCCAATTCTCGTCCTGGACTGACTTCGTCGATAATATTAGGAGCACTCTTCTCCTTTCTGAATGGCATAGATGTGGTAGCTGCTGTCGACATTGTGGATGATGTAGCTGCTGCGGTATTAACTGGATTCGATTTCTTTTTCGGTGGGGGTAATGGATTTAAGATGATCGGATTTAAAATGGTAGAAAACGATGTGAACTGTGGTGAACCTGGTCGACTGGGTGGTTCTAATGGCGAACTGTGATCGAACGATTCTTCTTTAACAACAGTGGATGCTGTTCCTAATGGTACTTCTTCGCTGGAAGCTGAAACTGGTCCTCGGTATTCGCTAAACGATGAGGATTCAACTCGGTATCCTCCAAAAACTGATTCTTCTATGTGTGGTGAAGCTGGTGCTGTTCCGTAATCAGAACTTAATAGTTCCTTATGGATCTGTGCTTCGTCGATATCTTCTGGATCTGAAAAAGACGGTGGTTCTCCTGTGGAGATGTCTAATTCCGGTGGGACTGGAGAAAGTGGTGATTCTATAAAGCCGCCTGGTATTGGGCTTGTGATCTGAGAATCTGGTGTTTCTGTGGGTTCTGTAGACGATGATTCTGATGGGGGTAAATGTGCTGTAGCTTCTTGTAACTGTTGTCTCGCTGCTGTATTTCTGAGACGACGTCCTGCTGGTGGATTATACTGTGTGGTTCTTTCGAAATTACGAGAAATGATGAATGGGTTGTGATTCGAAGCAAGTGGGACCTGCTACGAATGACGATGAAGATAGAATTTGGTGAATACGAAAGATGTTATGTCGATTTGTCGATTAAAAATAGAAAACCCTCGCGGTGGGCTCCAAAATGATGAGGTGGTCAGATGGTTTAGTGATCTCTGAACGTAAACTGGTGAATAGTTGTCGGATACTTCTGGAATATCGCTGTGTGAAGAACCAAAATGGAAATAGTGGTGTCTCGGCTTTGTGTCGGTATTACAGAACAACTAGTTTTGTTCGTAAGCCACTCCTCGGGTGTGTTGTTTGTTTGTGCACGAGCTTTCTGAGTACCTCCATACTCGTGTCGATTCCACCGACAAAACACTATATGTATTCGGTACTGGACGAATCAGGCTGTCCTACGTTGACTGGCTTGTCGTCTTTGGTTGGGGACTTCTCTCTAGTCTCGTGAGAAGTTACTACAGATTCCGATGCTCTGAGTCGCCTTTGGTCTCTGTTATCTGGTCTGGTGTGTGCCATAAAACTGGGAAACTGGATGGGAAAGAAACTGGGATGTGTAAAACGTCTGTCGGTATTATGTCGGTATTAAATGAGCTCCTAATCGTCTCAGTATGGGTCCGTGTGGATGTTTCTGTAGCTATGGCGGTGCAATAGCGGGTCTTGTCTTTATTTCTGGTCTCCTCAGCTTTATCTGTGATGATTCTGTTTGTCCTACTTCCTATAAACTGTCAATCTCTGTCAAACTATACTTGGTTTCCTTTGTCCGGTCCTATCTAATAGAGCTGCCCTATATCTGTCAATCTGTCAATACTAAATCTGTTCAAAACCTATCCTTGCAATGCTCACAATAGAGCTGCCCTACAACTATCCAATACTATTCATCTGCTCTTGACACCCAAATGGGTTCGCTAATGTCTTGTGAAACTGAAACTGTTAAAACTAATCTGATCTTGTGAAATTGAAGCTAATTCTTTCCTATAAAACTAAAAGAGGTGAGTACTGCACGGTTATCACTTACTAACACTGAGCAAATGCCAGTAACAAAGTAAAACAATGATGAAAGTCAAGGATTTTAGGTCGATGGATGATGGTGAAGCGTCTCGGCTTTAACTACATCAAGCTCGGCTTTGTGGTGAACAAAATCGCTATTAAACGTGTACTATCGGTATTGTCGAAGCTGGGTGAGTTACTGAGGTAAAACGAGTCGATGTATGTATGTGGGGGAACAGAATAGAGGAAGTAACTAGTGTACAGTATGAAATTACTGTGTTTATATAGTAAGATATAAATAAAATAGTGTCCTTGTGGTATATCTGAAGGGCTATGTGTTAGCATATGTGTTTCTGACCTTCTGACTATACAGCAGGTCTTGTGCATTGTCTTATTCATGTCTGCGCCTTTGATTTTCATAGTTCCGGCATTAGACTATGCCTTATTCATAGTGTCGGAGTTGAGAATACTCGTCGGAAATGACTGAGTACCGCCAAAGTATTGTGTGTGTCGATGTCTCGTGGTTATACAGCAATAACCAATTAATTCCGAAGTCGCCAAAGGGTGTTCGTGCTGCGGAAATCGTCAAATTGCTGTGATGAAGCCCCTATGATCGCCGGATCAATGTCGAGAAGCTCCGCTCATGTGGCTGTGCCTGTGCGCTTTGATGTGGCAATGCCAGAGATGTCAGCAATGTGCTCTAGGTCCTATTGTGGTAATGGCGGCGCTAAATCCACGGCTCTAGGTCAAAATTGGAGTTGTTCGGGTATTGCCGAGGTATTGGCATTGGGAAAGCATTGGAAAAGCCCTATAAAGTATATATGGGCTTGTGTGGAATCATTGGTTCGCTGAAAGTCCGCTAAAGGGATAAATCCGCGAAATTGGAGCGTACAGAGCCCTGAGGCTCATCAACGATACTTTGGCGGTACTCAGTCATTTCCAACGAGTATTCTAAACTCCGACACTATGAATAAGGCATAGTCTAATGCCAGAACTACGAAAATCAAAGGTGCTCACACTTATAAGACAACACACAAGACCTGCTGTATAGTCAGAAGGTCAGAAACACATATGCTAACACATAGCCCTTCAGATATACCACAAGGACACTATTTTATTTATATCTTACTATATAAACACAGTAATTTCATACTGTACACTAGTTACTTCCTCTATTCCATTCCCCCACATACACACATTGACTCGTTTACCACAGTAACTCACCCAGCTTCGACAATACCGATAGTACACGTTTAATAGCGATTTAGTTCGCCACAAAGCCGAGCTTGACGTAGTTAAAGCTGAGACACTTCACCACCATCTATCGACTTAAAACCTTGACTCTTGTCATTGTTTTACTTCATTACTGGCATTTGCTCAGTGTTAGTAAGTGATAACCGTGCAGTACTCACCTCTTTTAGTTTTATAGGAAAGAATTAGCTTCAATTTCACAAGATCAGATTAGTTTTAACAGTTTCAGTTTCACAAGACATTAGCGAACCCATTTGGGTGTCAAGAGCAGATGAATAGTATTGGATAGTTGTAGGGCAGCTCTATTGCGAGAGCTTGCAAGGATAGGTTTTGAACAGATTTAATATTGACAGATTGACAGATATAGGGCAGCTCTATTGTGAGCTTTGCAGGAAATAGTATTGACCAGTTATAGGAATTGATTTGACAAGAGATAGGACCAGACAAAGGAAACAAAGTATAGTTTTGACAGAGATTGACAGTTTATAGGAATTAGGGCGAACAGAATCGTCACAGATAAAGCCAAGACATAACCAGATAAAGCCGAGGAGACCAGAAATAAAGACGAGACCTGCTATTGCGCCGCCATAGCCACAGAAACATTCGCACAGACCCCTACCGAGACGATTAGGAGCTCATTTAATACCATCATAATACCGACAGATGTTTTACACATCCCAGTTTCTTTCCCATCCAGTTTCCCCATTTTACGACACACAACAGACTAGATAACAGAGACCAAAGGCAACTCAGAGCATTGGAATCTGTAGTAACTTCTCATGAGACTAGAGAGGAGTCCCCCCCCCAAAGACGACAAGCCTGTCAACGTAGGACAGCCTGATTCGTCCAGTACCGAATGCGTATAGTGTTTTGTCGGTGGAATCGACACAAGTATGGAGGTACTCAGAAAGCTCGCGCACAAACAAACAACACACCCGAGGAGTGACTTATGAACAAAACTAGTTGTTCTGTCATACCGACACAAGGCCGAGACACCACTATTTCCATTTTGGTTCTTCGCATGGCGATATTCCAGAAGTATCCGACAACTATTCACCAGTTCACATTCGGAGATCACTAAACCATCTGATCACCTCATCAATGGTTCGCTTTTCAACCACTTTTTATTGCTCAACAGCCACTGAACCATTTCTACTGCTTCTTTGATTTTTTGTCATATACAATAAGACTATATTTAATATTTATTACATGATTCCAGATGAAAATCTCTAAACTATGCAACTAATAAATTGAAATTCATGCAGAATTAAGGATTTGACATTAAGAGATATTTTGCTGCTGTCTTTAGCACTCTTTTAGTACATTATTTATGTAATAGGTTAAGGCAACAGAGAACAACTCATTGCTTAATTTGATAAATCTAATCTTGAAGGAGTATTGCTATTTTAATAATGAACAAAGAATATATATAAGTATCTACAAGCAATGCAAGTCATATGAATAAAGTAGTAATGAGAGATGACATACTATTGATGTAGAATAAATGGTAACAACTGAGTCAGTGCAATATAGACAAAATGACTGTAGATTGACAAAGAATAAATGGTAAGAACTAACAGTAATTGTAAGTGATGGGACAGTAAATTGAATAGTAAGATACATACCTCAGTTGGTGCAATGTAGACAAAATGATTAATGTATTTGCTCCAAATAAAAAATATGTGCTACCTTTAATGCATTCAATAGTTATGGGGATATGATTGAGAATATAAGGGGCATGTATATAAAGAAAAGTAAAAGTAGATACTAATTAAACAGTTGGTAAAATACTAAGACATATGGATATCAAATGGATATTCTCCAATATGTATCTCAGTCAGGCACAGTGTATGTATAATGACTGAGATATGCAAGTGTGTATAGTTTCTACTTATAAGGGATCTATGAGGTAGGAGAAAGACCGAGAAAATAGGTAGTGATGGTATATGAAATAATAAGAGAGTAAATTCAGATGCAATATCATATAACATATGGATAACATCCAATATTTAATACTTTGTTCATCTGACAGCCAAGGTGTTGGAGCTAATAGGTTTGCAAAAGTAACCTGTTTTTCATTTTGTTTTATTAGATAATCCTCCAAAATATTAAGGCTTTTAGAGATTGCATAGATACTTTTGCATTCTTGATGAACCAGAATTGAGTCAAAATCAGTAATCTTAAAAGAAGGGATATATACTGTGCATTTATAAATAGTGTATCACTAAAAGACATTAGATAGTGGGGCTTTTGTTCTGGTATTTTGGAATATCTGTGTATGCCATTTTCATTTTTTGTGCATCTGGAATGTCAGAAAGAAGTTGTGCTGCAATGTTTTTAAGAGAATACATGCTAATCTGTGTCATTTTTAAATGTTTGATTTTTGGTGAGTAAATAGCATGTACATAGGAAACAGCATGGCTTTGCAAAACCTGGTGGGTCAGATGGGTGGGTATATATGGGTACAGGCATTAGGTATCTATGACCTGAGAGATACCTGTTGTAAGCTGTATATCTATCTAACTGACCTGTAAATACATAAGACTGTAATTTTACAGATATGTTAAGTACTAATATAATATAAACATGAAATAAACTCACTCTTAGATGTTCAAGGAGATGAAACAGCTGAGGAGGGAGACTATATACAATTGTCCATAATGGCAATGAAACAGTAAGACATGATATCATAGCAATGGACATACCATCTAAGCTTTCCTATTATGATCCATAGGTTGGCAGGTATGAGTATGGGTATGGCTTATGATACCTATAGTTTACCCATGCTATTCCCTATATATATATCAAGGCAGATATGAAATGCCTTTGTATTATTGAATATGTCAAAGGGGCCAGATTCATTAGATTGAACCTAAAAATATTGTGTAAACCCATGGATATAGACTGTTACACTGTTCCTTCACTATGGAACTTGATTTATAGATAATTGAAACATGTCATTGATAGGTTAAGCAGATAGATATGTATAGGTACAGAGTTGAGCTATCTATGGTTTGAGATACTGATGTTAATCATGTCTACTAAGAACAGGCAGATATATTAATAATATGGATTGATTTGTACTTAACTGATGAATAAAAGGTAGATTACTGGTGCAATTTGGTAAATGTACTTAGATAGAATTGCATATCCAGTGGAGTAATGAGCCAGGTTTGGGGCGGGCCCCAACAAGCTGAAGTTCCATGCCACAGTCAAGATTGTGAAAGGCCCAAGCATGCGAGGGGCTTTCACAATCATGATGAAGGCATGGGACAGAAGCTTGTACTGTTGAAAAACACACTTTTTCACTCATTTCTACTTAACACCTGTTGCAGCCACCCAATGCAAGTGATTTCTCTCCAACACAGCTCAGACGCAAGTGACAGAGGACCTCATCACTTGTAAGAAAATAAGGGACGCAAGCACGGCACAGGCCATCAGGACATCAGATGCTTGCGATGACATACTACGTAATTGATCCCAATTTACCGCAAGTGAGACAGACACATCACAGTGACTTATTTCAATCCTGGTATAATTAATTTAGGAGGGGGAGTAGAATTCTTAACTCGTAGTCTACATCAATTATTCACTTGTTAAACAATATAATGACAACAAAAAATCCATTAACTCCCTTAGCTGGGGCATCTGAGACCTTTACTTATGTCTCACATAAGCCTAACTGGAGCTTGTCACATGTCACACGTATGCATGTATTGTCGCAGATGATACAGATGACGTCATTATTTTCTGTCTACCACAAGTGATCCTCATCGCAAGCCTCCGCAGATGAATTTGGTCCGCAAATGGGCTTACACAGAATTCACCCTGCCCCATCAGAGTTTGAAAATTCTGAGTCGTCGGTTGAGAAACCTAGTATGACGGATATGATTCGGACACCGGAAATTCCGAATAATCATCTTTACAGTTTGCGGTGGCATCCCAGACGAATGTAGGATCGGTGGATCTGTTACTGTCAGAGGGCCTCCTATGAATCATATCAGACCGTTCAAGAACATCACTATGGGAAGATAACTTGATATGGTCTCAGATTCCAAATAAATAGTTCTCACGTAGCCAATTATATGTTAATAGATCCGCAACTGTTGATGCAACTTTGTCGAACATAATGAACCCATGGAAGACCACTCGTCCTGTCTTCAAAACAGTAGATATGAAAGTAGCGGATAGTTAAATCTTCCGTTGTAAGTCTAACGGCGATCTAAGTCAGGATAGCCATCAAAGGTTGAGCCGTATAATTTTAACGATAAATAAAGGGCCCTTTTTGCTTCTGATACTGGAGACGATGTTATTGCGAGAACCACGGACTGTGAGAATTTCGGCGTATGTAAATGGCAGAAGTCTTTTCCGGGCTCATCCCATTGGCGTTCAATCCATTCTGGCGTCTTTGGGTAGCAGGTTATATCAAGGTGATAAGCGCCGCATGATGCACGTTTCAACCGGTATTCAAATTGATTGTACTTGCGTTTCCTGTACTATAAGTAAGGTTGGAAGATTGTCACGCCCCACAAAACAAATATGTCCGCCATCCCCCCTCCCACGACAAAGAAACTTCGGCGCTGTTGTTTCGTTTCTGTTGCTTTCGTTATAGTTATTCCAGTCACATGCATCGTATTAGGATTGACTTTGCATCCTAAAGAATTTCAATACACTCCACTGAATTTTCCTCTTAACCGAGCGGTGAGCTAGTTGCTTATCCTAGCTTCGTATTGAACTCACAGTAAAAGATTTACCTTCATGCTGATTTGATATCGGCGGATGTGAAACAAGGGTCTATGGTCCTCGATTGGTCCATTACGAACGATACCTGTGTTTTGTGCACGGAGGACGCCTGTGTTACGGACGAATGCTCAAATGTCAATATTTATTTTGATTCGTAAGTACTAACCCTCTATGTGGATTCAAACTAGACATACAGAACTCCACTTGTAGGAATCTCCTTCAATCTGATTCAGGGAACAACGGAACTGCCACCAACAACAGACCTGTAGATCCCACATTTGTCTGGAATGCTACAGCGGGCTATACCGATTACTTTGCCAATTCTGCTTCATTTCAAACTACGCTTACTGTGTTTCCAAAATCTGGACTAAATTCCGATAAGCATTTGCTCAAACATACCCGTTCAAGCCAGGTGTATTACCCCTGGGATAGGTAATGTCCCTCTCGTCCAAAACTGAATATAGCTTATAATACTGAACAGCTACCTCGCCGCAATATTCGGCTTTGCCCAAGATGCAAATACTAATGATACTGTATCACTTTATCTGGAATCCACCTCGGGACTCGCCGTGTAACCCTTTCCTCTTTTCCTCTGCACGGTTCATAGATCACTTAATTCATTTAAGAGGACTAAAAATAACGGCCTATCCGTGGCCGGACGGTGATTCAGATACCATCGACACGCAGGTCACTTTACACAGAGGAACATCGGTGATCTGGTATTGTGTCGCCATCACCGTCATATTCTGTCAGTGTGGTTTCTTTGCGTCGCGAAAAGGGACCTCATGACTTTCTCCTCACAACCAGGGCTTATCACTGTCACGATATGCCTTGTCATGATTATGACTATTGCTTTTGGATTCCGACAAAGAAACGAGATTGTCGTTGTTCCTGTTGGGACCGTATTCGCCTTTACTCAGCTACGTTCAAGTATGCCCGGGGCCCCAGATGGGTTTGGTACGTTATTTTTTTTGGATTCGATTCAAGTCGTTCGTTCTTATACAAGTACCGGAAGGTGATATTTTAGGTATGTGATATGCCAAGCATTTTCTCTGAGTCACAAAATGACTAGGGACACCAGATTTTGTAGGCGTACTACCGTGCCTAGTCCTTCTATCCCTTGCCGTAAGTCATCTGCGCATCTTGAATAACTAGTTGTCATGAAGTACTATCGTCTAGGCTGTTACTATGGTTGGAGTGTATCTTTTCGCAGATCCCTCGGACGACTCTCGTGAAAAGTTAACTTGGTCTGCTTTAAGTGAGTTCATTTATCCAGATCACTTCTGTTACGCGCCGTGCGAATAAGTTCTGTCGCAGAGGAAGCTCTTCACTGCCGCAGAAAGTCACAAGTGCAAAGGTTTCGTACCCAAAATCAATCTGCGGTGTCCTACAGCATGCTTCCTTTACCAACGTCTCAAAACGCGGCTCCAGATGATGTTCCATTTTTATTGCCTAAGTCTGTGAGTTGAGAAGTTCGTAATGAGAAAAGGGTTGGATAACGGTTCCATTATTGTAGTTCTTGTAGTCTCTCGAATGCTTGGTAGCAATTCTTAATCGACATGATCCACAAATCTCTCCAAATAGTCTAAGATCTCATTCCATTTTTCAAACTAGAATGAGTTACCCTCGCATCCATTGGAGTTAGCCAGACCATAAAGTTTCTATGTCGTGGACAGAGTGAGGTGCTAAAAGCGCCGAAACGACATGAGGATTCAAAAACGTTCCTGAATTCGCAAGTGCACACACAACTGCCTTTCCAGCGTAACTGTTCGTATCATCGCCGACGATTCGAAGCATTCTCTAACTTCACCCGTCACGTGGGATGATAAAGTCATTTTCTCGTCCGTGCAGTCTAATACTGAGCGTGATATGGTTTCGTCGGCGATGCTAGACGACTAAATGTAATGTGGACCCGTGCACGAAAAGTTTTGATCATTGTAGGTCATAGGGCGACTATGGAGAGTAATGCATTGTGGAAAAGGGCCTTGGCGGCGTGCAGAGAAGTGTTAGTCGAAACTGAGGTTAAGTAGGCGCCGAACACTGGAAAACTTTGCTCTATAATATGCGTTTCATGTTGAATGTTTATCGATGTACCGAAGTTTCTTTTCGCACCATGACTTAGCATTAAGACTAATAGAAGAATACTCTACCTCCTCAAATGCGGTCAGAGAAAGCATCATATCGCCGTCCCGTTCTCTGAAAGCTGCAACCTCTTCCACATTCTCTTTGACCTGGACATGAGCGACTTGGGTCAAGGTCACCCGTCGAGTAGCACGAGGTGAAGCACCTGCACAGTCACTGCCTCAGTCTCTATTTTATTCCTCGCATTTTGCATGTTGTGCAACGTCGGAGAGAGGGAGATTGCAACGGAAAAAAAGATAAATAAACGTCATGGTAGAGAATGAGACATCAAAATAAACAAGACCAGGAACGGAATGGGACCCGCATCATTTCGTGAGGTTGTCATCAGGCGAGAATTTCCGAACATAAGTGGTATTTTGTAGGTGTTTCATCCGTTAAGCACATATTAAGATTTGATTAAGACAGATAAGATGAATAACACCTATTACACCCGGTTTCCGTCAATATGGTGTAATTCAACGCTTCTCCGGGCTGACACCAAAGGTGTCATGATATGTGACTCTCTGACTGTGTCTGCGTTTGCAGTGTTGATCGTTGCACTTCTGCGCCAAGTGAGAGCATTAACTATGATAGAATGGACCCATTTGCACAGAGATCCTAGCAATCATGAATCACAGGCTCACCCAAGGCCGGCCCAGTTAGAACTTTACGAGATTCATTGGCAGGATCTGTGAAGATATAGATTCCAGCCATGGTAATAGCCTAAAATCTGTTCGTTATTGATTCGAGTGGTTTAGTCGTCGGAGACTTACGCAAATGGACAGGAGGACTAGGCATGGCAGTATTCCAACAAAGTCTAGCATCGAGTGGAGTCATTTGGAGATCGAAGGAGCAATTACACTTGATGTACCTAAAATATCACCTTGGCCATCCTCATCAGTAATGTCGTTGATAATGTTAGCATGAATAAACCTACCAAATCCATCCGGGGCACCAGGCATAGTCAAACGTAACTGAGTAAAGGCAAACACAACTCCGATTGGAACGACGACGATCTCGTTTCTCTGCCGGAAGCCAAACCCTACAGTCATGATCATAAGAAGACACACTGTGATAGTGATAAGCCCTATTCAAGTTTCATCATGGCAAATATTAGTTGTGTTACACAGGTATAAGTAATTTTTACTGACATAACGTGATGGTAATAAGAATACAATACACTTTGATGAAAGTTCCTCTGTGTAGTTCAATTGAAATGAAGATTGTGTCCTGCATCTTCGGGACGGTTGGTTGGATCTTGAGGCCTCTTGTAATTTCAACATGTTAATCTGTCCGGCATGTATGAGCTAGAAAGTAGTTACCCAACGAGCCCGGATGTTTCTAGGAGACGTAAGTTCACGGTGAAATTGGTGGTGGCGTCTTCAGCAAAGGCAAATGCCATGGCAGAGTAACTATTTAATATAATCAGCGCTGATTCTATATTCAAGCAGACGTCGTATTACCGATCAAAAGGATAGTAGACGTTACTTGTATGTGAATGATGGACTGGGTGAATTGAATGAGAGTCATCATAGCTTGAAAACGTTAAGTTGTCGGTTGAATAACCTATGGCGGATACTGTTTGGAACAGCGGAACTTGAAAATCCAAATAACGATGTTTAAAGTTTGCAGCGAAATCATAGACAAATGTAGGATCGGTAAGTTTATTGCTGCTAGAGGGGTTGCTATGAGAAGATAAATTGCTATGACCCAAGATTCCAAATAAATAGTTCTCACGTAGCAAAGTACATGTTTATGGTTGTGCAATTGTTGATGCAAGTATCGTGTATAATAAACCAGCGGAGGACCACTTGTCCCGTCTTCAAATCAGCGGATATCAAAATAGCGGATAGGTAAATCTTTCGTTGTAAGTCCAACACCGTTCCAGGATGATAGAAATACTCACTGTTCGAGTTCCGTCACATATAATGGAAGATGGATTATGGTATTCAAACTCCCCAGGATGGAGACGTTTTCCCATGATAATGCAACCTATGGGAATTATGATAACGAAAACAAGAGATAAGAAGAAACAGAAACGAATCCTTCTCGTAGTGGGAAGGGCGTCAGCTAGCATGTTGAAATATGATAGGGTCACTCAGAGACCGTAAGGAGTGCAAAGTGGTGATGATGTTTCGAAGGTGAAATCAGGTTTATAACAACTTATCTCTATGTCCCCAAAAACGGCAACTACGCCTGACTTGAGTCCTTGAAACTTATATCGCAAAGCGTTACTCACGAGGATGAGAACTAAACCCTGAAGTGATGGTACCGGAAATATTAACAGCAATTCGTGTTCCAGCATATGCTCGTTACATTATTACCATCTGCTGCATGGGAATTTAGCTCCATCAGAACATCCCGAAGAAGAAATTCAATGGATGACCTCTGAAATCAGTCTGAAACAGCATTCTGGAAGCTATAATAGATGCCAAGTGTACATCGTTATGAGGATATCCATACTGCACTGGTGTTATCTTGTGGATCTATCTATTCCAATATATATTCCGGTGGTTAGATGGCCGAATATGCATTCCGGTGTTTAGATGGCCGAAGCGTCGATTTTCGGCGATCCCAAGGCTCGGAGAATTACGATTGGGTATGTGGGCGTTCAGGGCATGTCATAGGCATGCTTCCGAGAACTTTTATTAAGGCCAACCCCGTTTCTCCATATGACCGATATCTTTTTGCGTGTTAATTAATGCAGTGGGGATTGTTGAGGTATATTAGTGAACTCAATGGTGTAAAACGGGGGATCAGTTGACATTGTGCCCTGAGCTCGTGCAGCCTAGAGTCCATCAATATTTCACAGTATGACAAATTCCAGTCCCTGAAAGGTACATCATAAAATTGCTATTCAATTGTAAGTAGAAGATGTTTGGTCTGTTTTCCACCTGATCCGCGTTTGGGGTACTCCTACAGCACTCTCCATCAATCCACAATTGCCTTGATCGGCGGTGCTATTTATTTCTCGATACTCAGGCACCAACTTGTGAAAAAACTTCAGTTTTCACACAAGGAATCACTGCAAGGATGCATGCACTGCACCTGAAGAAGAAAAAGGATGTGTCCACCTGCTTCCACCTCTTTGGTGTACCTGGAGCTACCGAAACTACTAGTTGTAGCACAAGGTATCTATAAAGCGGCCATGGGACACCTGACTCAAGGTAATTTCCATTCAACCGTATTAGCATACTTACACTCTTGGCCTGTGTTCGAGTTTGAGGCATGTGTCCCCGACGGATTGCTAACGTTTAGGAGCTCGAACATCTACGAATTGCCTTCTTCAATAGAGGTCACAGCTACGTAGGTCGGATATTGATTTTAACTTTTGTGACGGCTATTTTCGTATGTCGTACTAAAGTTACTGTATACAGTGTAAACATATTAATGGGGGATTACTGCAAAACTACACTTCTTACAATGTAAGCCTTCGAAATATACCACACATCATCACAGAGGATCCATATTGTACTTGTCTTCTGACACCTTGAACAGTGAAGTGGACATGCCTACTACTGTCGTGTATTGATACATATCCGGCGACGACTCAATTTGTAACCTATGGCTTCTCCCTGCCTGCCATGTCATTGGCGGGAGGGTCACTCTCGTGTCTTAGTCTGTAGATTTAATTTTGTTCATACACTTTTGAATTGTGGCCTTCGTAATCTTGTGTTACACCTGATTGAGCTCATTTTTGTGCCTAGATTTCATTGCAGACATCACATCACTTGACATAGCATATGATTTAAAGATAAGGCAATCGTGAAAACCTTGCCATGGTAACTGATTTCATTAAGCTCCTATGACTGTAGTTTTTTAAAATCTCTTTGATTCTGACAGGCAGCATGGAAACATCGCATTAGTAGCTTATGATGTGAGAAAAACTCTCTATATCTAAATAGCACGAGTCGAAGTTTGTGAATAAAAAGAGACATTTATCCGAAGGATTGGATACCAGCAAAGTTGTTGACTCGAACACTCCTGTGCATGACAGATGGAGATGGAATAAGTTCCGTAGACATGTGCAAGTTTTCAATATATCAATATATGCAGATCACCATTCAGAGCCCAGTTGCGTCAGTGCAATAACGAGAACCATTACTCTCAGACTCCAAATGGGAGAGCACTCTTGCTTCGAATAGATTGCCCTTCAACGCTCTGGTAGCGAGAACAGCCAATTTTGGATGGTTTTTCTCTCCAACAAATCCTTGTGACTCTACCCAAATAGACAGTAATCAAGACGGTACACCGTGCACAATATACATACACAAATCTAAGTTTCGATCCCACAATGTACATGTGTGGTGTCAGGCCAGTAAGATTCATTATAACTTACAGTTTGCTTACAGTGCATACTTCTTTCCCAAAGACTGTTTTCCAGTTCTTTCAATGAAAGTTTCTTCATATCCCTTGATTAACATGCATTCAATTGGAGTGATGCTCTTCTAGCGACGATTTGGACCCATGTATGCTCTACGATGATCCGCGAAGACGTAGTTTTTCTTAGCAGCTGGGTTAATATTTATCCACAGCTGCGAGCTCGAAGTTCAAGTTATTGGTTATTTCTCTTTTAACAGAATATTCCACAAATCACCTCTACTGATGTTTGTATCTAGTCAAGCGGCCTTGTGATTCCATTTTGAACGTGGTTCTTTTGTACCAGAGCCGGGTCCTGAGTCACATGATATTGGCACATGTAAGCGCTCGACGTCATCGGCCCAAATCGGAGATGCGCCATTTTGTGGATCCAATGAGAATCCATGCCTATTTTCCTGAGTCAGTGCGCCGTTTTATGGACCAATCAAATCTTGCGTTAATATGTGGATGAGGTCCCAAGTAAGATAAACAAGTATCAATATTATGGCTCCAGAATCCTATAAAAGGCTGACCATCACAGCGAGAAATCCTCAGCAAATTGCTAATACTCGAGATATCAACAAACTTCAACCAATCAAAATAATGTTCACTGTTCGTATTATTCTTCTCACGTTCATCCATTCTTCTTGTGTTAACAAGCTGTACTTTCGTATAGACCACCCAAGTTCCCGTTGCCGAGGCTTGCGGAGGTGCTTCGTGCACCTGCAACACGTGAGTAATAACATTGTAGTTACAGAAAACATCTTTCTCATGAGATAAATTGTTTCAGGTGCTCTTGCACGGCCGAAGCGTGCACATGCTGCTCCTGCAAGAAATAAAGTGCTTCCGTCATGAAGCCTTGCCGTCTTATTATGATATTTCGGAGTCATAGTTATAGGATGACAGGTGTAGGCTGGAGTTAGTTACATCGAATGAAATTTCAAGTTTTAAACACCGAGGATGACTGATTGTGAAGCATCATACCGGTCGCGACCAATTCCTCAGGATGCTTCGATTTGTGTTCAACTTAAACGAAGTTTACAAGTTATAACTGAATATTCTTGTTCCGACACGTGCAGATGTTAGATATGCAGGAATAACAGCCCTCCAGAAGGAGACTAGATTGTCACTAGATCCATAAGTTCAATTATAGATACAGAACTTTGAATGAAACTTTCTGCGCACCTGGTAAGTACCCCAATCCAATCTGTCTCCACGCTTTCTCAGTATCAGGGTATTGTCTGGCAATCTTTCGTACATGCATTTGTCCCTGTTCAACGAAGGACTGCAGTACCCATTCGTCAGATTTTGTCATCGAACAAGCATTCCGGTTTACCGTTGTGGTCGCGGCAGATGCTAGGGTGAGGAGTCCGCGAATATCGCGGACGTCCGTAGGCTGTTTTTCCTTCATATATACAACATGAGAACTTCCGTGGTCCATCCATCCTTGCTGCTTCAGAAGAAGTATGATGAATAGCATCACAGGAAGCTCTCTCCCAGAAGATTAACGATGTTCGAGTTACCACACGATTTGCGATGAAGTTGGGATGAAGGGATCGGAGGGAAAGGGGGGGTAGGTATTCATAGATCCCGGGACAAGAACGTCGACTTTGCTGCAGCGTCGGAGTTCCCGGGGTATTCTTGACGACCCAGGGAGATCGTAATAGAGAAGTCGGTAATTAGATGGGGGGGGTTCTTAGTTTCTTCTGCTGTCAGGGATTGCGAACGACTCGGGCTGAGTGGCATTGCATTTGAGAGGGGAAGAAGACGTTTGTGGCTAGGTCAAGGTCCATGCTAAGAGCTGATTTTAATCGGACAGTAGTCATACAGGAAGTTCGTGAGAGTTGAGGCGAAGTTCCAACTTGAAGGAGCCAGGCCGCTGAGAGGTAGTCGCGGTCGCTGTGGAAGAGACACCCACCGGCCCAACGAATGCTTTTGCCAAACATCAGCATCGTTTATGACGCATCAATTTCATTTCAAATTCAAAAAGGATGAAATCCCTCCCCCATGTCGTTATAGTCATCTGGAAATGATTGTTCGACTGGAAACTTTTGTCCCCCCTATGTTGACTTTCTTTTTTTTCAGCCTCATGGCTAGTCCGACGTTCCGCCTCGCAATCACCGCGGTCATCTGGCACGTTTCCTCTGAGATCCAAGGTAATTCTAATGAAGATATAGGGTTTCATGACTTATTCATATTCAGAGTCTATCTGCAGCCGTTTATCGACCAGCGATCGTTCAAGTTTCCCCCGGTCTATCAATCAGGAATTAGAACCACGGTTGGGAGTCCCAGGGCAAGTTCAGGATGAAGCATCATATTTCTGTAGGACACGCCTTCAAATAATATATTAGCTTACCTCATATTCAATGCAGATTCCAAAAGCAAAATTGTCTTCACGACCCTTACGGTCTCATTCACACGAAGGTAACGAATTTCTCTAAATGTCACTTTTTCTGAGGATAGTGGCAATTCGGTTGCGATCATCCAATCACAGGTTTGGATCAGATTCCAGTACCGTTCACCGGTATTTGCCACCCAAGAACTCGCATCAAGGAATTCTAGCCTGGCGATCAGTTCCCGAGAACATTTAGAGTTACGAATTCGTATGATAGAAATCAGGGCTGCCGTTAATTGCCTTGCGGTTCAACTTTCCAGATAACGTGTTACCTTACACCATTCCAGCCCCGCCGATATACGACTAACTTCTGAGCGTCTAATTTAGAATTGAAAACGGGCCGGGACAAGAATAAAAGAGGAGCGACGAACTATACGACTTTAACCACCCCCTCGTATTCCCATTCCCCAACAGTATCGAAAGAACTCTTCTCCTCTTGTTTCCACCGTCTAATTCAATGCCTGTGGCCCCAAAGGTGATCTATATGTCTCCTCAACGGCAGACTGTACTGACGTTCTTGAAGAAGTGCAAAATCTGCGGTTCAGAAGCACAGAATATGCATCGACACAAAGCGGTGCATGACCCGAATTCCAAGAAGTGAGTCTGATGTCAACCACACAATTTTCAGACTTTGCTGAACGTCGTTCCAGATTTCACTGCACTTGGCCAGGATGCCGTACCGTGACGACCCAGAAAGCAGGACTGAAAGTCCATATAAATTGCCAGCAGTAAGCACAATCCTTCGTATCCTTGTTCACGACACACTGACACCCGCGTATACAGTACGAATGAAACACCCCATCATTGCCCGGACTGCGACTTCGTCCACGGTGACCCGGCAAGATTGACCAAACATCGTAAACGTAAACATAAGTACGATCCAAAGGGGCAGAGAGGGGTAAAAAGTCCGTCAAGGCCGAGGACCTGTCTCTCAGCGCCTCCTTCAAAGAGTACATGTTTGCATACAACGAGCTCTTTTGCACGCCCAAAGCTACTGGGAAACGACATGTAGTTAAAAAGGAGCAGGACGAGGTACCGATCGCTACTCTTCCATTTCCGTTCCCCACCGCCACCACCACCGCTGCAACGTACGCGCCTGTCGCGTACCATCCACCTCGCGTCGAGGGTGGCATGTCCGTAGACAACCAAAACCGGGAAATCCCGGCTCCGCAGGCTCAGGCGCCTCTCGCACCAACATATCACGACGCAGGGAGCCTCAACGAGTTGAATGCCCCTTGCATCTACTTGCCGAGTTCCACGTACTCGAGTTCCCAGAACCAATACCCAGCGGTGTCGTCGTTCTTCACCGGGCAACCTTACGAGACAGAAAACCAAGGATTTGGTGGATTGTCGGCACCCCAAGCTCCGGGCTATGACTATCCAGTTGCACAGCAGGCTCAAGCAGATCCATGGGATGGCATGGACACGTTGCTTGAGTCTCCAATCGAAGTTTTGGTCGATTCGATGACCAGATTTTGCACGTCGTCGAATTAGATCATTTACTATATCTGTTAAGTTACATGTTATACGTTACCATCTGTATTTCTTTCAAAGTCTGTTAGGTGTACTGCTCTCAGTTTTATTTGTTGTATTTTTGCATAGATTCTACCGAAGTAGATGGAATAAAAAACATTCTATTCTGTAAATAGCTGATGAGGTCGTATATGGTTACCATGAACAAGGGTAGGTATTAGTACGGTCTCCCAACGGTCGCCGCCATCTATTTCGAGGCCGAACACAGAACTCTTGAACTGGAGCCGTTCACTATCACTGTTTCGTAACCTTTGCCCGGTTAAACCTCTCAAAAGCCTGCTTCGTCGCGAGGAGCCGCGAGACATCACTACCAAGGTCTCCCTATGTGAGCGCCGCGTCGGCATATCCTTTGAATTCTTCTACTCTCCAGAAGTTCTCCCTGCCAACGGCAAGTTCTCTCCATAACAACTCCGCCGCAAAAAAAGACCTTGCATACCCCAGAAAATTGCGAAGATGAAATTGGGTTAGTCTCAGGGCTCGAGTTTGAGTTTTAACTATGCATGTGCCTAGCAATTCACAGGGCCGGAATTTCATAATGGGCTCGGTCCCCCCTTCGGGCTCAAGCCAAGGCTTGTAGATATGTCAAAATTGGTACATGTCTCACAACTTCTGAAGCTTACTAGAGATCTGGATTGAACTTGCGCTCCTTTACGCTAACACATGAGCATTAACACTCAATATCACCTTTGACAGTCGTGCGATCGGGGCCCCGATTGTGAACTTCTCGACTCGGATCCTGATTGTCGAAGTCCTGATGAAATCGTGCCTGGCGTTTTAGGGGCTCAGATTGGAATAACCCTTCTCATGCTCATTCCTTTGCCGTTCTCTGTCTAGACTAAAGTTCCCTGAACATCATGAGCGTTTCCCGTTTTCTTGCCACCAGACCACATATTTCTGTGCGTCTGACACATCAAAGAAACCCCACCTGTTCAGTAGGCTAAACGAAGAATACGAGCAGTTTCGGATCTGATTAGAATTGAATGATGCAGGGGAAAGGGATATAGAGTTCAGAAGAGAACGAAGCGAGTAGAATCTCCGATTGTGAAGAAGACCAAGGTTCGGATGGTGGAGGTGAAGGAATAAAGGATGACATAGAGCGGTGATGTCGTATCCCGATCGGACGGGCGATCAGTAGCCCCTGTCCGGACATATCTCGGAAACCACAATTAGATCGAATCGCATGCGTGAAATTTCAGCCTTACGGACAATCCAGTCTTTGTATCTCTTTCACGGTAGTTATAGAAAACTTTAAAGTAATTCTGTGTTAATAGTACATTTCGTGGGCATAAACCTCGCGGACACGTTGGAAACACCCTGTGTGTTTTCATCAGTAACTTTGAAAGAAACACATTGTATTAAACACCCTCAGTAATTACAAACGGTGTTTTTGTCTGGGTGTTATATTTATAAACACTTGACAAAACATCCTGGGTGTTTTCATTGGTATTTTAATTCGTAGATATTGCCTAATATAGTTATATTAATTCCTTATTGGGAAATATCTACGAATTAAAATACCGATGAAAACACCCAGGGTGTTTTGTCAAGTGTTTATAAATATAACATCCAGGCCAAAACACCGGTTGTAATTACTGAGGGTGTTTAATACAATATGTTTCTTTCAAAATTACTGATGAAAACACACAGGGTGTTTACAAAGATGTTTTATTGCATGTATATTTACTTTAAACACAAAGGTAAGTACTTTAAAGTCTTTACACTCTTCAAAATACCGATGAGTCACAGGAGTGAGTCTTTGTATCTCTTTCACGGTAATTATAGAAAACCTGCTTCTGTCTTTAAAGTCAGAAACTGTGATAATAGTACATTTCGTAGGCAGTAAACCTCGCGGACACGTTGGAAACAAGTGGCACTGCGCCAGTCTCGTCTTCGATTTGTAAACGAGGGTGTGACGATTGCAAAGGGCCGAATACAAGATCTCCACCAACATTGTAAGGCTGTGAATCGAGAATTTTCCCCTTTTCGGGCGTAAGTATCCTGAAGGAATAGACGTACCGCGTACCAGATTCATCTACAAAGTCCGCCGAGATGGGTGGATGTCACGAAGGCCCCCGATATTCTAAACGTCGGAAGCATTATTATCGTGTCATTTGGGATATTGAGCTCCTCCCATCATTTAGTCGTTTGCCTTTAGGAAGACTGACCGGACAAAGTCGAATGTCCCCCTGAAACAGTGCTAACACGGGAGGTTATCTCTCCCTAAGTCGTTATTGTCTGGACATGAGAATGTCTTATTCCCAATGCAATCATATAGGCATGCAGCCATTTCCAGATGATCGAGATCTTCGTACCGTGTATGAATGAAAAAAAGGAACAGCATCACTGACCACCAAATACTGGGCATGAAATATTCGACAATGCGACTAGGTCTTTGGAATATAATGGCATCACATAGAAATGGGCGATGGTGCATTGTTTGGATTGAATCATACGTCCGCGGAATGAGGAGGGCGTCCATAAGGATCAAAAGTGCCCGACTGGCGGGGAAGTAGACCGGAGCCCTATCGGGATAGATGATGTCAACGTGGTGAGAAGTTTATGCACCAAACCATGCCTATCCTGCGGAAGGAAATACGCACCGTACTAGTTGTGATTGCCAAGGACTTTGTATCGAATACTATAATGCTTCCAAATGAAAAATATTGGACGGAATTTAGTGTCCATGGGTTGCCATTAAGACTATGTGACGGGAATATGATATTGATGCTTCTTGTGGCACGTCTACCACATTCAAGAACAAAGCCATGATGCCCTTGTTCCAGAATTTCAGTGGGTCGCGAGGGACAAACGACGTGAATCCCGATTTTGCGAGAATCACTGTATAATGGAATAGACGATAGCAACGTACTATTCCATTCAAGGCAGGCGATACAAAATAATCGGGAAACAGCGGACCCTTGTTTTTCTGAATTGGAGACTATTCGGCAATCGAAGGACTTTTGGTCGTCCCGTCATTCTTGTCACAGGGTTCTACTGCGGGCGATGGCACTCCTATGGCCGGTCAGTGCAGGTATCAGGAGGCGCGCATGAGGGACCTGTATTGACTTTGCCTTTTTTTGACTTTGTGTTACCTTGATGTGCCTAGTTGTGCGGGATATTGATGGTTTACGTCTCACAACGTGTACGACATGGATTTTAAATCCTGCTACGTCCCTGATGTATACCATTTCCCTCATGTCACACCTAGATGCTGTGTGTACGCGGCTTTCTTACATGTCGTTTATCGATATTATTCTCCGCTCACATCACGGATGCTTCTAGCTCAAGTTATGATCGGACGGAGTCTGGACAGTAGACATATTTGTCTTGTAGCGTTTTGTTTATCAATGAGCAAGGTAAAACGAGGCGGCACACCATCACGACGCTCGTAGGCCAAATACTATTGGGACAATCATCCTTAACTGGCAGCACTGTCCCAAGTTAACGGCCGCGACTCAAAATTGTTACACTTTCCGAGAGATCCATCATTTCCCCTTGCCACCTAAATGTTCAAAATCCAGCTCCGAGACAGACGTCCCAACTCCCAACTCCCAACTCCCAACTCCCAACTCCCAACTCCCCACGTTCTCTCGAAATGCCTTACACTGACTTGGCATATGCAGCCGTTGCCGCTTCAATAACGGTCGCGTATGACACCAGCGGCGCGCTGCTAGTTGATAGTCCTTCCGAGTCTCATATTCCACTCCCACGAACCGCCATCCCCGACAGGATCGATATCTTATACAAATACCAAGCCAGCGACTCCCGCATATTCTGGGCATTAAGCGGGGATATTCCCATATGCCTCTGGCAGGACGATGAGGCGCTCAAGCGGTATTGCGCCGAGTACCCACTGCATGTTCGTCTGTTTAGTGCTTGCTAGTCTGCTGTTACTCATTTAACCATTTTCTTACAGCACGACACCGTATTTGACACCCAGATAAACTTCGACCTAGGCATTCCCCACCAGCATTCAGATCCATCTGTATTCTGTCGTCCCACCGAGTCAACGAGTAGGTACTGGGAAACATATGCGCACCGTTGCGAAATCTCTGGAAGCGGCCTACCTCCACTCGCTCCTTCAACGAACTTCATCTCAGATGTATTGCCGCTATCACCCCTACCTGAACTCTTCTCTCCATTCGACGACTCAGTCGCATTAGACACCGTATACGGTCTGGAATATACGGACCAAAACGAAAACTTCCATTCTTCCATGTCACCTCTGGCAGTCGCTGATGAGGATCGGAAGTTCGGTAGTGTGGGCCCTCAAAATACAACCGTCATACCTGAACCCGCCACCCCTACAACACCGACACCGACCTCTTCATTGTCCCCGGACCTCCGAGTCTTACCGTCTTCTCTAGAAAACGGTTCTCCACCACCGGAGGACGGACCCTCCGGAGACGACTACTTCCGTTGCCTTCACCCAAACTGCAGCAAACTGTTTCCTTCCGTCGAGAGCGTACTCGCTCACGTAGAAGCATTCCACCGAAGAAGGTACCACGGAAGATATCGATGTGCGTTTGTGGCTTGCCCACATACCTTCAGTAGAAAGGAAGATTTCGGGAGGCACAAGAGGACTGCATATCATCAACCGGTGCGCGGGTACATATGTGCTGGATGTAGCAGGAAATTTACGCGGGTCGATGGTCTAAAGCGGCATTGTTTCAAGTCTGCTAGAACGCCGCAATGCCTTTGGGAGGGTAAAGGGGGGGTGGTCAAGTCAAAAACCAATTACTCCGAGCCGACGGAAGACGCAGAGTGAAAACCGGAAGAAAAAGGCGATCGGAAGCAGAGAGAAAAAGCGCGGGAAGTAGCAAGCTCGGAAAATGTTTCGGTAAGCGAGTCATTCGTTCGTTTGCGGCTTTCACATTTCAGTACTTGGATAGAATTGATGGTACTACATTACTGAGGAGAAACTCGTTGGCTTGGTATTGTTGCCAGATGACTGAAATATTGCCTACGTAACGGGAAAGGATATGGTCAGTCGAGATATACGGGTTGAAAAAGAAGTTTTCCGACACCCCTTCCCATCTTTAGAAGATGCTTGTTCGATTGTGGTGTCCCCGGATGGGAAAACATTGTTGACAGTACGCCCTTCGTATCCCAGGATGTGCAGCATGGGGGGCCTTCGACCGTAGTAGATGCAATGTATAGAAAGAAATCCTGTTCATTTAAACCAAGTCTGCGAGACATGCCAAAACTTGCCGTATCTACACTGAAATCAACTCACTGTCACGTCTTCTTGCATCTCTTCGGAGGCCTCTACATAGTTGACCTGACTTAGGTCGCCACTGACGATACATCGGCCTTGACCGCTTTTCGCGTGCTTCTCTTGGTAGAATTACCATTTGGACACGGCACCAATGAAGATCGAAGATGTCCGAGTGGTGAAGACGCAACAACATGGTGGTAATTTACTCTATTTCCTGAGTCACCTGCATTCCCTGCAGTCCAGTATATTTGTGAGCAGTGGGACGTATTTTGGTGTTGACAGATCCACGATTCTGTCTGTGGTGCCAATCAAGGGAAAGGAATAAGGGGTATTGATGTAAATTTGCAGTATAAGAGTAACGGCAGTAGTAGCAGGTGGCGAAGCCTCGAAAAACCGATTGAGCGTTAGTGGTAGGCGTGCGGGATAGAGCGAGGTTGACAATGATAAGGTTATCTTTCTCACGGTCGGTGCACGGTGCACATGTGATCATGTGACTGTTGGGCGATCCTCTGACGAAAATAATGAATCAACCCGCTGTAACTTTTTTAAAAAATAAAAAAGGACCGGAAATCAGGTGCCCTTGGCTGGGAAGTCTACCAGTCTTTCGGGATACTTAGTCTCAAAGTGTGGTGAACATCTGGCTGCCTTACTACGAGCTTTGTCCTCACTAGGTCTGTTTGTACATTTCTAGGGTCAAGCGTCGAAAAACTACAGAATCACGATCCAGCTTCTCGGCGCCCGTGAACTCTGCAGTAATATCACATGGTTACTGGGAAGAGGTTGTGAGGGTTTTACATTTCAATTCTCAAAGGAAGCCTACCTGGACAATACTTGATGCATATCTTTACGGTAAGTTGACATCTATTTTTAACAACATATGACATCAGTATCGAGGATGGCCGAGGAGCCTCCAGATGAAATAGAAGGGTTTGGGGCATGATTATTTCCCAGATGCCCATAATGAGAGATCCACTTCACACTGATTAATGGGTCTATTCATGCTGATGCCGCTACCATGACCATCAAACATTGAGCCACTTGGACGATAAACAGTCAAGGTATTTCCCCCCCGCTGATATCCCAAAACGGCTATTTTCAAAATTGGTGCTCGTGCCGTTCTCCTTATATGACATATGTTGGCTTATTAGTCTTCGGAACATACTCATTCAGGAAACTGTTTGCTTTCTGCCACTAGCCTCCCTCTTCATATGAAAAACGCCAGCAACCAATTGGCTTATTGACCGAAGCCAATATAAGGCGTCGGGGAGAATGCAATGTTGTCACAGCTCTATCCCATCTGTCCTTCAGCAAAGACCTTCCTGCACCTCCCCTCCCTTCTTCTCCCAACTCTGAGCCCATATTGTCATGCCCGCCGGCAGGAGAAAGGTGAGTCTCTCCTACCGTTATTGTTTCTTTTGTGATGACAACCCGGATCTCATCAGCAAAAAAACTGTGGCAACAGGCTTCCACGGTAAGAACTCTGACCATTTTTTATGTCTTAAGCCATATATTGATGTCTAATACAGGCTATACCCCTGCAAAGCTCCAGGTTGCAATAAGGTTTTCACGACAAAGGCCAACTTCGAGTCCCATGGCAACGTACAGTAAATCTCTTCATCTCATACATCTCCCACTTCCAGCTGATCGGGACTTTTAGCACCGGTTTGAAGCCTTATAAGTGTCAGTATCTCACAAAGGACGGAGAACCGTGCCTCTACTGTAGCAACAATCCCAGCAACCTACACAGGCACCGCAAGATGTATCACAGCTACACCGGATGGTCTGCAGATGGCAATGACAAGGCCAAGGCCAGCTCCAGTCACCCGTCCAGGACCAGGCCGGTGGTCATGAATGCTCAACTGGAAAGCAACACAAACTCCGTTTCGCAGCTGTACCCTACCTCCGAGGCAACCTATAATGACTTACAGGCGTACTTCCACACTGGGGCCAATGCAACCAGTCAATGCCACCTTCCCGACGCTTACACACTAAACAACTCTCAGCCGCCACGCCTCCCATACGCCCTCGTCAACAATTCTCAGGGATACACGTCGTACGTGAACCCCGCCTCGGGGGAACCCAGTCACACTCTCGAGCCAATTCAGATGATGTTTGTTTCTATGGATTTCCACCCCAGCGCGCCCGTGGGATTCGATATGGAGTCAACGAGGTTGACCAGCAGCGCGCAGCCCAACCACACGGCTTCCCTGACCGCGGGACACCGTGACGAACACCCTGGTGCCTACGGGGTCGCGACCGCTTCTTTTGCGACAGAGCAGAATTCCTCGTATGATGCCTATGACGTGCTTTCCCCTGAAAATGGCACAGCCTTAGATACTTTCCTTGAGTCGCTGAAGGTGGAGCCCCAGCCTATGTTCCAGCAAGTCCCCAGCACCCAAATTCTCTCCAACGGCATTTCACGCGAAAGTGGAAACGTTCCCTCTGTTGACCTCCATGGGGTCCCATCGATGTCCCTTAATTCGTTATTCCCTATGCGCCAGACCCTGTCGCAAGAGGTCCCATCCCCAAGTGCTCCCCCCGACTATTTCAATCCCTCGTTGTACAGGTCGTGGAACTCGACTGACTATAGGTATTAGTTTTGGAGGGCATCGGTTCCAGGCTATTCTTCCCCGTTGCCATTCATCATTATTGTTTCTTGTCCGGCATTTAACCTATTGTTTCCTCAGACTCCCAACATCTCTGTAGCCCGATCGTTATCGCTTAGAGTTACCCGTTCTTTAAACCCTCATTTATTGTTAAACTGTTTTAGACAGTGGTTATTATTCTGCTCCGCAACTTGACTTGAATTCATTGCATCTCTATTCACTCTCTTCTTAGTTATATTTGGACTCGTTACAACACAACATGTATTTACCTCATTAAATTCCACTTCAGCGCGACCTAAGCGTTGGATACTCTGAATCAGCAATGTGTAAGGAGTCTCGTGGCCTGAGACAGCCAGAGGTAACCGGGCAACAACGTCGTTCCATCTTTTCCATGCATCTTGGCCCTCGGAGGTATAACAGTCATTCAGGAATTGTACCATCAATGTCGCCAGTTCTACCATGTCGTCAGTGATAGGAATCTGGCAACCCAGTTCTAGTGCGACAGCGGACGAGAATATGAATTCGCCTGTTGTACCCTCAGCAGAAAGATAATTCCATTTCGCATAGCTGATCAGGATAGGGAGAACTTTTGGTGCTGAACCATAGAGTCAGCAGATGAAAGATGAAGATAAATGAATGATTAGACGTACTCAGTGCCAACCGCAAATTGACTGCTTCAGGATGCGATAAAACCCGGAGTAAGGATTGCGACCAGGAATGGATCTCCTCACGAATGGCATCTCTGGAGCCAGCATATGTAGTTGAAGGAAGGCATTCGTTCGCCCGTGTCGCGAGGAGGACTCTAGTTTTGTCAAGAATCTCCTCATCCGTTGTATACACAGAAAGCAGCGCGCAAAGCATGTCGAAATATTTTCTGCTTAGGGATGACAACGCCGTTGGAACCATCAGTGTCTCAATCAAGGTATGTATAACAGCACTGATTTCGGCAAGCGTCAATCTCTCCTTCCACCATCGAGCACCCATTGGGGTGTAATAGTCGTCAATAGGTACGTTAGCGAGTAACGCAGCGTGGTGATACACCCAAAATATTTTCTGTGAACTCTGTGAGCATGATTATCAGATATCTAGGAAGGAAAGCTCACGTCTTGACGGCCGTAAAGCATAAACAACACAAGGATATCGGCATGATCGTTGGGATCATAAATATTCAACGGAAGATCGTCAAATGCGACTAAAAGTGAACTTATAGACGCTTGTATTCGTTGACGATCCTTCCAGACTTCCCAAACGGACTTTCCGTAGTATCGAAGCAGGATGGGTGCCCAGCGCTGCAGGATATCACAGCCTTCAGAGGTATGGGACGTTGCAAATGCCTCCATGGCGCCAAATAGTCTAAGCAGCTGCTTTTCGCTTACTAACTCAGGTTTGTTCATTTGCATGGCTATGAAATGGGCGGTATTGATCGCTGCTGCTGCTAACGAGGGAAAGAGAGTCGCTTCATGTGTAGAAGTTGTTCGAAATGCTACGCATGCTATCTCGATCAGTGTCTCCAGAAAACAGGGTACTTGGAAACAATTGATGAGAACGACTGACGTACACACCATGTATAATTAACCCCTTACCTAGAATACTCGTGTCCTCGTCGATGGTTCCGGACCAGCGGGAGGTCACGGCAAAATCGACGGTATACACAATCCCCTCAGCAACTGACGTTGGATTACTGTCACGGTCTTCATCTATGGGTAAGCTCAACAACCTGGTGTCTGATGGTGAAAGGAGATCCGTAAGCTTGGACAGCCCTCTAAATATTCTGCGCACATCGTCGAACTGGTACACGATTCCAAAATGGAGGGAGCAGAATGCATCAACATGATTGGCGTTAACTTCCGGGCTTCTACTCGCCCAAGAATTGTCAGGAAAGGTACGGAGTAGTAACCCATACGTTTCTTCAATCTCTTCATCGCCTATCCAGTTCCGCCAGACGTCGGTGTAAGCCTTGGACAGAACAGGCTCCCCAGACTCTGAAGGGTCATCCAAGTAAACGTCACAAAGCACCTGTGGCGCTGTCGCGTCGTCGAGGCTTCTAGCACATTTCCACACAGACCGGATGCGAGAGAAGTCCCAAGCAACGACATGGTTGTGCACCCATAAGAGTGCGGAGGAGAGATATTCGTTTTTCCCCTCCACATACCCCAGGGATATGTCTATCCATGTATCGATAGAGGGCTGCATCCCTCCTGAAATAATGAAATGGAAGAGGAGTACAACTCGATGGAAACTCCAGGCTTGGATAGAACGACAGATGGAACTTGGGTCAAGCGAGGGCGCTATGGTCGTAGCGACAAAGTGAATAGTCGTAAATCCCATCAGAGCGGAGGTTATTCCTGCGACAACGGAAATGAGGTTCCAAAGGAGGACGGCCAATCCCACGAAGAACAGGAATAGTGCTATAATGAGAAGAAGAGGAGCATATGCCATGCTTCCTTCAATGAAAGGGCTGTTGAGGCTAGTAAAGTGTAGCTGGCGTAGGCCTACAGCCACGCGGGGAGGTGGAACAAATCTGCCATTTGTCCAGGAGTATTGGACGAGCCATTGTTTGACGAGTATGGCTATGAGAACTGCGGTTAATGCGAGAATTAGGCTAGAGAACCAAGCGACGTTGATGACGACGTTGGAACTCGAGGGCGTAAATGGAGCATTAATGGAAGAGGTGTTTATTGCTGGATCGAGCTGGGAGGAAATTCGAGTTAAAAGGGCTTCAATAGGGTCCTCGTTAAGCCACTGATACGATTCAATGAGAAAAGCGGTAACAATAGCAGAGTAAAGGCCAGCCTACATCTCATATTAACAGCATCAAATACTGAAAGGCTCAAAGAACCCACGAATAAAAGAATCGTGTTCATTTCGTCGGTCCACGTTGAAATGATTTTGGAGTCAAATTCGGAAATCGCGTCATAGCACTTCTTCCAATGAACCGACAAGTCTTCGTTAATTGAGGTGGAAGACTCTTCTTGTTTTGAAGAGTCGCTGGAGTGTTGGTTTTGTGATCTATTTACAGTAGATTCTGCTCTAGCCGAAACAGCTTGGTAGTGGGACGCACTTGAGGTTACGGGGCCTTCGAGCCCGTCGCCGGAAGTTGCAGGACCCGTCGTCTGCGGGAATTTCTCATTCGGCCAGGGCTGCGTGCCGTCATCCATACCAATCAGATATTGCAATCAGTCAAGTTCCAGTCTTCGTCTTCCTCCTAGAAAGATAAACCGATGCGTTAGAACAGGAAAGGGCTTCAGAAACCAACATACAGACGATGGACGGACACAACGCGTATGTACTGTCGAACATCAAATGCTTGTGGGAGATGCCGGAACGGCAAAGCATTCTTTACCCTGAAGGCTATGCCTCGTGCTGATGGGGGCACTTATGTGTTGCCAGCCTGAGTGTGCTTGGTAATCCTTGACGCTTCGCTCGCAATGGGTCGTTCAATGCCTCTTCCTGTATGTGGGTATCGCAAGAAGAATTCTCGCATACGCATGCCACAGAAACCTTCACCGCCGAGTTCTCTGTTACGAGGAGATGAGGCATCTGTCGGCAGGAAGAGCTGCGATAGCGGTGCAAAGAGAGCTAGGTCTCGGAAGAATTGACAGCGTGTGGTCAGCGCATATACAGACTAGGCGATTAGTATTACGGGCATAGTGGTGAGTGCTTGCTTCATATTCAGCGGCGTATCGTTCTGACAGAACATGCTACAGTTTGCGTATGGCAGCAACATTCATTTTCATTGATACGTGCCATTGGGACTAGCGGCCGTTCATTTACGGTGACACGCAATGCTTATCAATGAGAGAGTTTTCTATGATGGACGATGTTACCAGGTGGTCTTTTGGTAGACAAACAAGAGGAATATTTTATCTTACAATCTTGCACGCTTCGCCGAGAATGAATCAAAATTCTATCACGAAGGACTTGGCGAAGAGACGAGACGATTGGACACCACAGACACACCATGTATATAATACGGATAGGAGATTATAATACTCTATTCATTTTCGAGTCCGTCCTCGATCCCATTATAACTTGAAAAGCAGAACCCTGCGATTCGGTGCTTCGGTTTCAGAGCAACAAAGCGACTGGTCGTTGCAAGACAAAGACGTCTATTAGAGGCGCATATATGCTACTTAGCAGGATAAACAAAGACAGCAGTGCCTTGCATTAGTCGCGTGTTTCCGACTATTTTGGCCGTTGCTCCCAACCAACGCTGGTAGCTACTTATCTGCTGCTCATACGTCATCTCACGCATCCAATGCCTTTTCGATACCCGGCACAAATTTTCTGGAACCTCGACTAGCTTAACTTTTACGGATGTCTCGACGCTGTCACTGGATCGCACTAGAGCGTTTGCTCTTTTTCAACTTAACCGCGCTCTCTTGCCCCTTGCGAGCTACATTACTTGAGTGCTTCCCGTGTTAAAGCGGTGAAGGAATGCGGGTGCGGAAACTTTGGAATGTATTGGCACTTACCGTATAACCATGGGGTATGGCAAGGTAGGAATTCTAGATATGCGGCGGGTACTATAATTTTAACTCATCCTTTTCAAGAGCGACTTCCAACTCTGTGGGGGGTTGTTCTTGATTGCTTCGCCCTAGGGTAGATGAGATACTCATATCGAACCTGTGCTAATGCTAAGCATTCCTCTCAGGTTCGCTTCTCTCGCTCCGTGTTCCTCTAGGAAGCTATTAGAGCGGCGACATCTCTAACTCCACCTGGCTGGCTTATAGACACACCAATAAGAGCTTCCCTGATGGTGGCGTGGTTGCCGACTCGCGTATCACCAACTGAGATCTTGTGAAATCTGGACAAGCATATTTATATCAAGTTCTGGGCACCCTCTCCCCATTTTTCTCGGTCCTAGTGGCCGTCTCGGAAACGATAACATTCTTGGCTGAGGATGAGAGCGGATTTGGCGCGAGGGCGTTCTTTCTCAAAGGCAGCAAAGATCCTTTAGTCTTTTTGGATCTGTGAATTGTAAAGGATTGGATGCTTGGCTGACCACGGTCGAGCTTCAGAGTAAGTAGCACTTGGATTATTTATCGTGCCGTGATTCAATTGACTCTGTACGAGTGCAAGAACACCATTCGTATGTTCCTGTTCATCTCTTGAATAATTGGTGTCTTGCATCATCTGGACCAGGCTATCCTAGTAAACTTATGATGTTCTTCGACCGACGTTGCAATTTAACAATATTGAGATCATCCCAATTTTACCAGGGCATCGAATTCTACTATGGGTCACCCGTCCGAGGTGTGGCAGTGTGGAATACTTTTGATAAGCGTTGATGTACATGATTGAGAAACAATTGGCGGGCAACTCTGGGGATTGGACTGGCATAAGTCTCGAGTTGAAATGAGGCTCAGTTGTCCGTGCTCGGCTGCACAAAGACCGTTCATATTTCAAACTGTGGTGTCCTGGCTGGCAATATGATATGGTCATATCGAGTCCAGGAACAAATCATTAATTGATTTGTCCACGTTACCTGACATCAAAGCCTGATGTTTACTTCGTAGAATTGCGTCGTGGCGTCCTCGGACAAACTACGGGGCGCTGAGAGTCCGATTGAGAAGGTGCCGAATTACTGACGCTACTCATGGTCAGGTCAGTCTAAATCTTCGGCGCAGCAAGCCTGAGGTGATGACAGGATGGTAATGTGGGAGTACAAGGGCCGGACGTCACGTTACGAGTCACGCACTTCCGGGATTTCATGCCAGTGACATAATTTTGATCGACAAATTTCCCAAAACAAGTGAAGAAGCTATCGCTCCTTCCTTGAAATCGCATTGCCACCACCACTCTTACTCCTGTTCCCTTTTCCCTTCCTCTTGCTCTATATTCTGTACATCTTCTTTCCTTTTCTCGCTGTCTGCTTCAGATTCCTCCCTCCTGGTGCCGAATTGCGGGAACTACTACATCGGAACTTACTCAGTCTTGTGCGCCCTTTCGCCAGCGTTACCCCTCTCAGCTCTATAGCATGGGTGCATGTTTTTCCTCTGGAGGCTTCGAGGCTACCGATGCCGAAAAGACTTTACATAAGAAGGCTGAAAAAGAGCTCAAAGAGGTTTGCTTTATCTCAAGCTCGGGGGTATCACCAGCACTGACGCTCTACATCGCTAGGCCAAGGCAAAAATGGCGAAGCAAGTCAAGGCATGTGCACCATAACTTATCTTTCTGAACTTCCGGCTCATATCGCGCCTAGGTTTTACTTTTGGGATCTGGGGATTCTGGAAAATCAACGGTGCTAAAGGTACGTTTTGACCCCTCGTGCTACATGGTGCTCATTCCCTTGGATAGCAAATGCGTGTTATCCATAAAATTCCATTCACGGCCCAAGAAGTCGAGTCATACCGTCAGCTAACATTTGACAATCTTACCGGGGGTATGAGATGTATCCTCGATGCGATGGAAGACATGGACCTCAAGGTTTCCGAGGAGAACATTGGATACATCGATGTCATTGACAATGCCCGGTACTTGAAGGACGGGGAACCGTTTCCCGTGGAGTACTTAGAGCCGCTCAAGGTGCTATGGTCTGACCCGGGGATTTGCAAAGCCTGGCAAAGAGGGAACGAAGCAGCTTTGCCGGAAAAGTACGTCTCCTCCTATTCCTCTGCTGGTCTATGCGTTCTTACACAGCATAGCTTAGAGTATTTCTTCTCGGACCTTGATCGGCTGTTTGATCCTCAGTATCAGCCAACTGAGCAAGACATCATCCTCTGCCGCGTGCGAACGACTGGTATCAAAGAAACCGTGTTTCATCTACGCGAACGCGAGCTCACTATGGTTGACGTGGGCGGCCAGAAGTCCGAACGGAGAAAATGGATACATTGTTTCCAAGATGTAACAAGTGTCCTCTTCCTCGTCAGTCTGAGCGGATATGATCAATGTTTGGTCGAAGACAAGGATGCGGTGTGTGATTAGCATTGATGTTCTGGTAGATGCTGCTCTGATGCCATCTGATAGAATCAAATGCAAGACGCGATGACCATATGGGACTCGATATGCCACTCACAGTGGTTCAAGTACACGTCGATTGTACGCAGGATAATCTCCTTATAATCTCGCAATCCTTACGTCAAGATTCGTCTTCCTTTAGATCTTGTTTTTGAATAAGAACGACCTATTCGAAAAGAAGATACCCCATTCCAATATCAAGAACTTCTTTCCGGTACGTGATGTTCTTCCGGGCATCTATAAAATTTTCACTCATCATTCTTTAGGATTTTGATGGTGAGCCAGGTGATATTCGTGCAGGTCGCGATTACTTCAAACGTCGCTTTTCGAAACTCGCCCTTAAGGCGGGGCGACACAAAGAGAGAGAGATATATATACAGTAAGTTCTGCGGACGCGATCAGTGGGATTGGCTGATTAGCAATTTTTCCTAGCATAACAACGGCGACTGATACCGCAATGCTACGAGTTGTGATGGCGGCCGTGGAAGGTGCGTTATGTCCTACTTGATTATCAGCATACCTCGGATTATTCATATTACCCATTTAGAGTGAGTCTTTTCCTCCCCCTTTTCCATTACACCCCCCTTTCCTCCTGGTCATTCTCGACGTACACTCAATCTTGTCCTGTCATCTCCCTCATTCTCTGTTTAGTATCATCCTTCGGTCCAGCCTGGCAAATGCGACATTATTATGAATCCCCCGTTCTCTTCCATCTGCTGCTTATGCCTTATCTGACTGTTTTCTTCCCCTTTTTTTCCTTCTACGACATATTTCAGTTCCATTTTGTCTAGTAACGTATGTGCATGTTTCTCTCCTGTACCTTGTCTCTGATCTGATTTTCGAACAGATCCGCGCTGCTTTGCTTTGATTGCTCTCCGTTATCCATGTCCATTTTAGCGTTCTGTAACGTCCGTGTACTTTCATATATCTACGACTTATCATTGGCTTATACTTGCATTATTATTATTCAAAATGGACATATACATTGGTTGCGCAGGGAATCGGACGCCTCTGGCTTGGGGGACCGGTCTATTATAGTGTTGCGAACATATTGTTCGTGTTTCATGGTAACTTGTATCTTTGACCAGAATTTATCTGATGACCGCTGCAGCTCCGCTTTCCCTCCCATGGAGGACCCTGAAATGTGCGCTCGACATGCCTCGCTTCCAACAGTCGTTGTTTGTGAGGTCGTCCTTCCAGGGAGTTCTTCGACACCAGAAGGTAGGAGCGTTTATAACTTTCTGGAGCACGACAGTTGAGGTATTATTGATAACGGATCACTTTCTACGACTTTTTCCGATGTTCATTAGATTCTGGAGACCTAACTATTGATTATTGATGTTGGGACGACAGACGAATGATGTCCCATCTGCATTACGAGGTATCTTTGTACTTGACTTGGAGGCTGCCCCCAGACGCATCATCGGGTTCTTATGCTGCATCTTTTTATTCTTTATAGGTAAGCTCCCAGCCCCCCGCGCCTATAATATTGGCCCGCGTACTTGGATGTAAGTCAGTAAATAATGGGATCAATATTTGAGTCAGGGTGATAGTTCGCATGACCCCAAAAGCTGAGGCTTATTCTCAATTTGTCGGCTACGTGGTGTCTGTTTTGAAAGACTACACCTAGGTTTGGAGCCGGGAGGAGTGGTGCAAGGGAGGCGTATACATGTTGGACGGGCGATGCCGGCAACGATCCAGAAATGGCAATTTTAGGGTTTTTCGTTTGCGCTCATGCAATCATGAATCTCCTAGGGCGGCCAAATCGCTTTATCGTAACGTAGAGGGCTCAGAAGATCAAGCATCTATGGGATTGGCTCAACATTCTGCTGAGGATTATGGTTTTACAGCCATCAGGCTGATGGCTCGCCGTCTTTTGTTTTACATTATTTTGTCTGTTTTTCTTCCGTACTAATCATTACCACTTCTTGGTCTCGTACCACCATCACCTATATATTGTCCACGAATATACATTCGCTCGAGCCATCCATGTCATGTTCTTTGTTCCTGCCAACATCTATTCCCAACACATTCAAGTGCCGTAGCATTGTTGATGGTCACCTAGAGGGGCTCAATTCCGCTCTCGGGACCTCACATGCGCTGCCACCCTCGATCTTTAAATTTTTGCCTCACCCAGAAACTCTCCTCGGCCCTTCGAATACCTCGCGACTCGTTTCTACCCTTGACCTGAGGTCTCGTACCTTGACCAATGACGACTTTGGCACGGCGAATTCTCGTCTCCGGTCTGGTTGATACACGGCATTGCCCAGATCAACGTTACTTGGCACGACGTTGTATAGGCCAACAAAAGCAGAATTTATTACTTCATTCCTTGTCGGGTTGTGCTGGAGTGGGTTGCGTAGGAGTGGCACTGGGGCTTGGAAGGCCAGGAAGGAACGCGTCAGTGCATGACCTCTGCCCCTTACGAAGGACTCCCACCGTAACCGGGACCTGCTTTTCATCGAGCTGCTTGACCTTGTCTGATACAGGCCAACCGTCCGGTTGAGGATTATCGGGGGAAGGAGTGGGCTGTTGACGTCCCTACTGTTTGGAATGTGTACCGGGTGTCAAATGGGTCGTGCTCTGGAGCAGTCAGCCTGAGGCATTGACCTGTTGGGCGATCGAAGCTCAGGCTGGACGAACTTCGCGACTTGGCCGGGGTGGGATGATGCTACGTAAACTGATTTTGCATTAAGACGTGCCAAGTGCGGGTGTTGCCTATGGGGAGGGGGAACAAGACAAGTATTCGAAGGAGTGTCTCGGAGAGGGTATGTTTGAGAAAGTATCTTATCGTTGTTTCAGGAGCCTGATGCTGGGAATAGAGTAGCTTTGTAGAGGTTCGGGTTCGTAAATGACACGGGCCAGGTGAGGAGTGACGGGCGTGCCAGAGTGCGGTGAAACCCTTTCCCGAATGGGCCACGTCGAGGTTTCACCCCAGCGCGCGCGCGACGCGCTCACTTGGTCTCAGCGCTGGTTGTGCTGATATAATTGCCAGAGTACGTTTGTCCCTTGTTTCTCTCACAATTTAACGGCAGTCTGATGACCAAAGGAGGATCACGACAATGATGATCACAGTTGACATCAGCGATTTGACAGTAATATGATCGGCCCCTCACAACGGTCCTGAGTGTCCTGAGCTACCCCAACCATATAAAAGCAGACATGACCTCTCTTCTTTTCCCCATAATTCAGTACTATCGGCTGGTCTCTACTCTCACTTTCACTCTCATTCTCACTTTCATTTGCAACGATATGGGCTCATCATCGAGCAAACCAATGTTCACCAACGCCGGGCCATCCATGGCTCCTGGTGCCAACCCTCCAAATTCCAATCAACGGCGAGACTTGAATGACACAGATCCATGCAACATGCGTACCTTTCTTCAGTATGTGACTGCAGACCGTTCTTCATCGTTTCGTTGGTGTTTATACATATTCACAGGGCAGTTGATGGGTTGCAGGTGTATTATTCCCGGAGGCCTGATATAGTCATCGGGAGTGCTGTGTGCCTCGCTGTTCTGTTGCTCGTGGTCATAGTGACCATCTTCATGCACGTTGAGAGACGAAAGGTACGCGTGTATATATAAGAGCAAAGAAGAATGTTACTGAATATTCTCGTAGGCTGAACCAAGAGAACACAGAATTCATGACGAATCGGGGAAAAGGCAGGAAGGATATCAGGGAGAGATTATACTATCTTCGTATGCGTGATAATCCACTCTCAGAATAAGTTGCACAATTCGTATTTCAAAACTCTCATCTAATCAATTCTTCTCCCTGTGAGTCCGAGAAACTAGTGAAGCATGGTTAGTCTGAGGCTTTGGCCGTTGGTATGGGTATCATTGACAGATAAATAGTCGTTATTGACGCATCCGCCGTCATTCTCATTTTGAGAGCGTGAACCGTTGTAAGTTATCTGGAACGGGCGTCTCATATCATAAACACGTCTGGTACTTGAGGATGTCCAGACATCCGACAAAACATTCGAACAGAGGTTTTTTTTCTATTTTTTTTGTTACCGGCAGCAGCTCACAAATTAGATGAATCTAACGGTACTGCATTGTTCGTATCAGAGGAGTAAGGGACGAAAGGACGCATAGGATCGAAGTAGGGAGCATGGCGGACGTCGACCGACATCATTTGCCAGTGGTTACGGTGGATACATTTATATTACACTTTTATCATGTAGATGTCTTAGCGTTTAGCTGCCATTTGCGCGCTAAGATGCGCATGAACATATATATATATACATATCACTTCCGTATTACCATCACTAATCGTACTGACAGATACAGATACATACAAGTACTTACTTACTCTCACTCTATATATAGTATTTACACGCCGATCCATTGCTCAAGGCAAGTGACAGGTAAGTTGGCATCGAGCCTAGGTAGAAACGCAGTCCAAGGTGTTTGTAAGGTACCAATTGTCCTAGTATGATATTAAGAAAGTGCATAGATAAAATCAGTATCAAGGCTTCGAATCCGGAGTACCAGGTCTATGGCCTGTTGGTAATTGTGTTTTATGTGCAGTTGGATTGTGAATTTCCTCCACAGAAACTTTTCGGAAATCTGATTGCTGCGCTTCGACATGCTCGGTGCGACCGGTAGCGTCTTCAGCGGTGGAGTACCGCCATCTCATATCAGCAGTGTGTGTCACTTCGTTGTCTCCTTGGCGTTGTCCTTGGTTTGCACGGATGATGATCATAGAGAACTGCAGAAATGGAGTCAACTTTACACAACAAAGACACTGCCGAGGGGTACGTACAACGATGCCAATAATAGGGCACTGAATGTCAAAGAGCACGAAGCAAATGTAGCTTCCAAGACCCAGAGTGATTATTTGGGTCACAAGGACAGCAGTGTACACAGCAGCTAAGCAGGGATTTGGTGAGCCTGGAGGAAAGGATATTCACGGATGGAGGCTAACCAGATTCTACAATAATTTTTATGACACCACGTAAAGGGTCGGAAACTCGTCTGGTCTCCGATATATTGCGGCTTACCATCCAAATACGTAAGGAAATAAGGGCTGTTCCATGAGAATGATAGCTGTATATCCGACAAGGTGATGCTTACCGCTGCAAATAATGTTAGCAGCCAATGTCATAGCGGCGAAGACAATGTTGACGTTGAATAACTCCTTCTTAGTCGTGGTGGGATCTGAAATTTTGACCAAAAAGCCGATTCCCGTTGCTACACAAGGATAAAGATTAGAGGAGTACACGTGATTGGACGCTGTTACCCACCAACGTTGGCCGCGAAGAGGAATAGAGGGATGGATATTATGAGCCAGTTATTCATCCAAACAACGAACGTGCGATATACCTGTTACAGAGATGATTAGCCTTGCAGGAAAAAGACAGCGGGCCGGGAGGCCTACAAGGAACGCATCAGCAACCACTATGGCCAAAACCCATGGCGTATTCTCAACGAGGCTCCAGGTGGACCAAGGTTGTTGTATATCGATCTTCCCATCCACTTCTGCATGCATAATGCCACTCAAAGTGTGGGCCATGATTGCTGTACAGCGCTGAAACAACGTCAACAACCGAGAGACGAGATGAGAAATGGCACTAACCCATGTTATCAGGAGGAAGAGAGCGAAGTGGGTTCCTACTGGCGGGACGCACGCTTGAAGACGTTGTGTTTTGTAGCGGTGGTACAAAAGAAGACCACAATGAGAGGCGATCACAACATACACGCCTGGCGAAGATCATTGCATTTGATTGAACATAGATCAATCGAGGCAAAGATAATGCAGCGCACCGTACAGAAACGTCGACAAGTAGGCAGAAACATAGGCTGATTCAGTAGCGATGTTGCCCATCGTTCATCGCTGAGAGCTGTAAAGACGTGGTGTTTTGGAAATTCATGTGGATTTGAGTGGAGGACAACATATGCTGTGATCGGAGATCTGTTTTCGAACGGCGAACGGCCATAGCGCTAAGCTCATGTGGTATTGAAATGAACGCTGGAGTTCACGGGGTCAGGGTCATTGGCGCGGGCGCTGTGTGGAAATGGCAGCGAAATCGAACTTAGTGGAGAGTACAATCGAGGTTCATAAAGATATCAAACCCTCTGAGAATTCCTGAGGCATTTGAAGGCAGAAACTCTCTAATTGTAAACCTGGGTAACAATGGCATATAGAGTGGCGGGACAAAATACGAATCTAGTTGAAATTCATCGGAAATTCGTTGGAAATGTCATGTATCCTTCTCGAAGGTTCACGTGCGGGTATCGAACGGACCGGACCGAGCCCAGACGCAAGCGAATATTTCGCCCTATCCTCGACGTTATCAGTTTTTTTTGTCTCTATAGATTAATGTGTAACAAGCAATCTCCGTGCTAAGACACACGAGCGGCCCTTCCTCGAGCCGCTAGTCCTTCTCCTTAACCTTGGTCTCCTCCTCTTCCCTCCTTAGGGCCGTGAACTGAGCTGTGTAGCGCGGGGTGTAGAATGTGGGTGTTGAATGGGTGTGTGTGGGTGTGTGGGGGAGATTGTCCGCCGCACCGGTGTTGGTTGCACTTCCGTGCATTGAGATTAGGCATATGTAGCATAGGCATAGGCATAGTGGGGTCGTCATTCTGTGTTTTCTTCCGCTTCTGTAGGCCCTTGTGTGGTTATGGGCGTGCTCTCGTCGTCGAGCGCGGGTGGCGACTTGCTTGGATTCGGTCTGCCAGTGACTGAATGCGCCTGAGTGACTGATGAATATGGTGAGGGCCTCGATCCCCTTCTCCGTTCCCAAGATTTCTGGCAGAGATGTCTCGATGCTGCGTGTAGTTCACTGCGAAACTCTTCGTAGTGTGGGAATTCCCTGTGGATGTGTTCCCTGGTCTGAACAGCGGCTCCACAGGGGCAGTCAGTGTTCAAGGTGGGGTGAAACCGTTTCCGATACTCGCCTGTGAAGCCATGGCCAGTCCTGCACTGTAGTACCCGCCCGAATACCTCCCGTCTCGTCTCCTTAAACCGAGTCGTTGGTTTCAGCTTCGGTTCGAACCTGTTGGCTATGGCATAGTGCCCACTATTGGTGGAGTCTTTCCAGCTACGCGCCCAGTCCCTCTGTGTGTGGGCTTTGGCTCTCCGCAGCGTATTTGCCCTCGTTACTCCAATTGGCGCTGTTGCTGCCAGGTCTGTCACAGCCTTGGCCAGTTCGTCTGCCCTCTCCGAGTTTCCACGTATTCCCTGGTGGCCGGGGCACCATTGGACACCCACTAGGTGTTCGGTTTGTGCATCCAAGAACGTGGTGATGTCTTTGTAGAAGTTTGCGGCGTAGTATTGTCCCGATTATATCTTCAGGCTGAATACTGATTCTCCCGCTGCCACGTTATCTGCGAAGAAGTATAAGTGCTTTATTTCCGGATGAGACGAGCAATAGCTTAGGGCAGCCATTTCTGCGTCATACACTTCTGCCCGTCTGCCCATTCCCATCTGCTGTGTTCCGACTTCCTGGCCTTGATGGTAGATTACCACACCTGCGCCGACCTTAGGGAATCCGCCTTCTTTGCGTTGTGAGCCATCTGAGTACACCAGTAGTGCCTGCTCCATGTGATGTAGGGCTTGCACGAGTTGTTTGTGTGCTTTGGCCGCTTCGCTCTTTCCTTCGCCGTTTCTTGCTCGGGTAAGGTCGACCAGTAGTTTCCCGGTGTAGCTTGTCGCCGCTTTCGCCCATGGTTGACGTTATCATCTTCCATTTGATACATTACCTACAAAGAACCGCCAAAGTAGACTGGCTATGTCAGTGGCCAATAAACCCGTGGATCTATCGCCAAATCTTGAAATGACCCGAAAGTGTGTTTGTGTGCTCATTTGAACTTGAATTGTATGAAAGCTTTACTTGGTACTGACTCGCTTTCGGTTCTGATCGAGAAATTTCTTTCGTCAAATGTGTTTAGCTATACGCTGATGATATCCTTCGCGTTCACTGACGAATCATCGGGCTAGAACTAGCTACAGTATCAGATTTCCGTCATCCCCTTACACATCATTTGAAGAGCCTCTCAATTCAACATTATTGGCAATCTTATCTAAACTACGGGGACCTTTACGCATCTGCTCTGGGCTTCGCCAGTGAGCCACATACGTAATACGTATCGGCTCATCTCACGGCCCGGAGTTCCCTGTCCGACTGTCATTGCATCACAAAAGTCTTGGTGAACTCTGATTTGCACAGGCGAGTCATGCTAGTTGTTAAAACTGTTTCTGATACTGAATTCGCTAGTAGGTCTATCAAAGCGGAAGAATGAGCAGCTACACTGCGCACAAATGATCACAGTGACCAATAAGCAATATTTTTCACAGCGGACAGAGGCGTTTGTGTATCGAAATGAGAACATACAGTCTGACGTGGAGCCTGTGAGTCGAATGTCCGGTCATAGGGGGAATTCAAGGATTTAAGGAGCGCTAAGTAACTGTAATTCTCGTTTAAATTCTATGTGCCCAGAAACATAAGATAGATTGAAGCAACTGGTAGAATAGAACAAAATGGGGACTTCGAGCTTGCTTCTGACTGTAAGGCGGAGGAGTGATCACCCACCTTACGATGGAGATTGGATGGAGATTCTCTATGACCGGCGATATAGTATACAAGCTTCTGTCCCATGCCTTCGTCATGATTGTGAAAGCCCCTCGCACGCTCGGGCCTTTCACAATCTTGACTGCGGCATGGAACTTCAGCTTGTTGGGGCCCGCCCCAAACCCGGCTCATTACTCCACTCGGTATGCAATTCTATCTAAGTACATTTACCAAATTGCACCAGTAATCTACCTTTTATTCATCAGTTAAGTACAAATCAATCCATATTATTAATATATCTACCTGTTCTTAGCAGACATGATTAACATCAGTATCTCAAACCATAGATAGCTCAACTCTGTACCTATACATATCTATCTGCTTAACCTATCAATGACATGTTTCAATTATCTATAAATCAAGTTCCATAGTGAAGGAACAGTGTAACAGTCTATATCCATGGGTTTATACAATATTTTTATGCTCAATCTAATCAATCTGGCCCCTTTGACATATTCAATAATACAAAGGCATTTCATATCTGCCTTGATATATATATAGGGAATAGCATGGGTAACCTATAGGTATCCTAAGCCATACCCATACTCATACCTGCCAACCTGTGGATCATAATAGGAAAGCTTAGATGGTATGTCCATTGCTATGATATCATGTCTTACTGTTTCATTGCCATTATGGACAATTGTATATAGTCTCCCTCCTCAGCTGTTTCATCTCCTTGAACATCTAAGAGTGAGTTTATTTCATGTTTATATTATATTAGTACTTACCATATCTGTAAAATTACAGTCTTATGTATCTACAGGTCAGTTAGATAGGTATACAGCTTACAACAGGTATCTCTCAGGTCATAGATACCCAATGCCTGTACCCATATACACCCACCCATCTGACCCACCAGGTTTTGCAAAGCCATGCTGTTTCCTATGTACATGCTATTTACTCACCAAAAATCAAACATTTAAAAATGACACAGATTAGCATGTATTCTCTCAAAAACATTGCAGCACAACTTCTTTCTGACATTCCAGATGCACAAAAAATGAAAATGGCATACACAGAT
>JANDKJ010000626.1:0-21341 GCA_028551335.1 Armillaria sp. CMW 4456 | reverse complement strand
TAGACCAAGAAAAGGAAATATTTTTGAAATTCACCCTCATACAGTGACCTCGGCAATTCAGCAGATATTAATTCAAATTATACTGGCAATTGCCACAAGTTTAGACCAAGAAAAGGAAATATTTTTGAAATTCACCCTCATACAGTGACCTCAGCAATTCAGCAGATATTAATTCAAATTATACTGGCAATTGCCACAAGTTTAGACCAAGAAAAGGAAATATTTTTGAAATTCACCCTCATACAGTGACCTCGGCAATTCAGCAGATATTAATTCAAATTATACTGGCAATTGCCACAAGTTTAGACCAAGAAAAGGAAATATTTTTGAAATTCACCCTTATACAATAACCTCGGCACATTGGCAATCAGTCAATGTGTCATTAGATATACCAGATATAGAAAGATATTTGAAAATTAGATACATATATAGAAATTAATATTATCTTATCTTATATCTTATCTTATCTGTAAAATATCTTTCACTTTAGGAAATTCCCATGGGGGGGTTTGCACTACTAAGACCGAGTCACAAGGACTCAGAACTTACGCTTGACTCTCATCCCTCTCAAAGCTAAGCACTAAGAACTTAGCCTCGCCTTCACGCTAGTCAGCAACTTCACTGGGAATACTCGAATGCAAAGTAACCGGTTGTTTGTTGTTGTTAGAGTCACATGGAGTTTGGGTCTAACACAAGCAAAAACTAAGTAATACTGTAAGTAAGATGGTAGATATTGGCATAGTGAATAAGTATATACACCTCAGTTAGATACACATTATTGTAGTGAATGACTGAGGTGTGTTTGAACTGATCAGCCATGGTAAAGGCTCAATCCAACAAATATACCTAAGTATAGTAATCATGAATAAAATACAGAATGGAATTGTGCATCTCCACATAGGCTGAGTTTCCCTAACAAGGCCCTTAACAAGACAAGTGCTTGTCACAGAATTAAATCTTCTCACTGTTGAAATGATCCATGACTTGTGTAGAACTTGAATGAGTATGGTTGGACATAAATGAGTATTCTTGGTTGCAAATGAGTACATCACAGAAACTGATTCCCACAGCAATTACCACAGCTTTTAAAACAAAAAAAGGAAATGTTTTTGAAATAAAATGTGCTCAGTGAACTTGGCATCCCAACCAAACATAGAGCAAATTCCATGGCAATTACCATCTTTTTTAAAGCAAGAAAAGGAAATCATTTTGAAATAGCCCCAATGAGTGTGGCATATTGGCAAACATAAATCAAATTTAATGGCAATTACTATCTTTTTTTAAACCTGAAAAAGGAAATATATTTGAAATGATGCCTGCCTCAGTGAGCTTGGCATCTTGGCAAAATGCAAATCAAATTTAATGGCAATTACCATCTTTTTTAAACCTGAAAAAGGAAACATATTTGAAATAAGTTCTGCCTAAGTGAGTTCAGCATCTCGGCTGTTCAGAGGAAATCACTAGATGCAGTGAAAAAGGAAATGTATACAAATTATCTTCTATATAAGGCATATGGCATATCGGCATTGGACGTTATCAGTTGTTATCTATTCTGAAAACATCCGGCTATCAATCTATCACTTTAGGTAAATTTCAAAAAGGACTTTTGCACACTAAAGACCGAGTCAAAGGACTCTGAATACAAAAAATGGCCAAGCTAGGTATGTCACAGTGCATCTTTACAACACAGTAACTGACCTACTGTCGATGATCAGCCCTGGACAAGGAGCTATGTTTTCACTGATGGCACTAGGGTGGATTCTGTTGTCGTAGTTTTCTCATTCGTTCAAACTTAACCTGTTTCATTCGTAGACTTCAACCTCAGAACGTCTCCGTTGGTTCTGCCTGGGGCACCTCAGGATCGCCAAAAGCTGGCACAATTGCAGGTAGTCTAGTCGGCGCACTCGCCATTCTCGCCGTTCTCGTTCTTGGCTTCATGCATCGAAGATGGCGACGCCGAAAACAGGGCATTCATCGGTCTGCATGGTCATCTATCAACGATGATCCATCTTTTATTTCCCGATCGTACGAGCTCCGCTATACTAGTGGCTCACAGCGCCCTACGAAGCTGTCGCGTCTAGGACAGCAGCTTGATTCTGTGCGATCTCAAGTTGGGCAGCGATCACTGGCAAGCAAGAGAACGCAACCCGTTGGATCGGCCTATCCGACTTTTCAGCCAACAGGAATGGTATCTATGACAACCAATGAACCAACGAGTGGCAGCCAGAGAGAAGAATCTGACTCCAGTAATAACACGGAGACTGATACTTCGGACCAACTTCGGAGAGAGATGGAGGAAATGCGGGCGAGGGTGTATGAGTCTCCGCCAGAATATGATGCATAAGATCCTTTGTATCTTGCATTAGCACTGTTTCGTTCGTGCTGTAGCTTCGTGACTACTGTAATGGCAGGTTCCATCTGCGAGAAATACTCAGTGCAGGATTAGCAATATCATATTCACGATATATCACACTCTGGTCGAAACAAATTTTACGTAGGGCCACAGGTCAAGCCATAGATATTCCACGTCACGTCATCTTCTCGCTGAAAGTCTTATACTCAACATCATAACCTGCGATGTACCGTCCGATCCACCGTCCAAGAACCAAATTAGCAAGACGGCCAGACTGGAAAGGGAAGTCAACCAGTACAACATCGGCGTGGTCCATGAAGGCCAGCATCTGGAAGATACTCGGCTTGAGTCCTTGCATGGTTACAGAGGACAGGTAGCCATAGAAATTATGCACGAATGTTTCATCAAACCTGGTGGGATGTAATTGTGAAGGCAGAAACAAGGAGATACAAGACACTTACCCGGCATTGGGTCCTCCACTGACAGTGATGTGTACATCCAGGTCTTTACCTGCTTCCGGGTCGGACCAAAACTACAATGAAGTTAGGTGTCTATACTATTGCTGGAGATAGCGACACACAGTATGGTTCCGCCCAGGTGTGATGGTGACACTCTCTCCGGCTTGAAGTTTGCCTTGATTACCGTCGAGATCGTAGCAGAGGATACCAGATTTCTATGATCTTCTCAGTTCATAAGCACGAAGTTGCTTGTAGTACTACACGCACGACATCGAATGTCTCAGTTTGATAGATATGCCAGTGGTACGGAGCTGCGTAGGAGTAAGACATAAGGAATGAATCATTAACGAAACGCGTACGAGTTGCCGTAGACTTTCTCCCAGCTCCTGTATGAGGGTTCGAGTGCTTGAATACCTGGCGCGACGTAAAATTCCCAGTCCCGTCTGCGCTGATAAAGTACGTTTTCAACGCCCCATCGAAAAAGTTCCACGCTCCATCTTCATCAACTTTGATAGGTTGCAACTCATGCTATTACGCACTCCTCAATATTCGATATCCAATAATCAGGCTCGGTTGGCGTACCTTGGGGAACAGATTCATGGTCAACGTGTCGTGAGAGTAAAAGTGCCACTTGTTGTCACTTGACCCGCCTGAAGGGTGATTTGGTTGTTAGAGTGAAGTTTCCTGATTGCTCGCGTTCGGCACCGTACAAATTCAGGTCAAGAACATCCCACTAATGCCTATGGAGACGTCCTTGTGGTAGAAGATGAGTTGGTTCAGAATATGTTGTGCAAGGCTGACCCATCGCATGTATTGCTCTATCTCAGCACATCTCTCAACGTCATGAAAGAATCATACGACATAGATAGCCATATGTGGCCTATGCTGGACGGGATTGTGAGAAACAAAGTTCGACAATACTGATCACGTGGGCGACAATCCGAAATCCGGCAGGCAATGTCAATGGTCTGTGCGTCGCCGCGCAAAATTGCCATTCCCGGTCTTCTAACCTCCACTGTTGATTCTGCGACCTTCCAACATGGACCGTTGTACGCGACTGTTCACCCACTCTTGTCGAACATCCTCTACAAGGATACAAACGACGGCACGACCAATGTTTTCGCGATGTCAGACAACTTTGAGCGAAGCGAAAGCACTTAATTGGGCAGAATACCTTGCGCTGCGAGGTAGCAGGCATAAATGGCAGACGGTGAGCATTTTTTCCACATTACAGACGTGTTCTAAGCATTATGACACAGGCCATGACCATTCCTTCTTGCGCCTTGGGTCTTTTCGGTGGGGCAGCTTACTTTGGATCGCTAGACACGGATCCTTTGAAGCCAATCTGGGTGTGTAGTGGATGCAAGTCCTGTCATCTTCAATCTCATGTATTTTTAGGGCATAGATCCTTTCATATTTTATGGCGCCTGTACCGCCGCGTGCATGGGTACGGTATCCGTCTCGTTGTATATCTGAAAAACGCTCACATCAATTAGGTGTGGGGTACATCGTGGGTCCCACTCTAGGGTCTGCCCTTTGGAGAATTGTCTATCGTCGTAGCGCCAGGCTTATGGATGCTCGAGACCGCGAATTTTACCAACGGATAGCTAAAAACAGAGTTGACGCCAGTCTTCAAAGCCCGACTAGTCCAGTGCCAGATTATTATGGTAACTCTTTTCTGAATTGCTGGCTTTTATGATGTTCACTATTCTATAGGTGAACGCATTGGCTCCCTTCGTCATTACAGAAGAGTAAGTGATTTCAACCTATTCTCCTGCGATTGTCGTCTCACTATTTCCAGTGGCTCAGAGATCAGGGAAAGTACAAAAGAAAGGTAGTGCTACCCGAAGAATAAGGGCGGCTTATGTCCAGCGTAAACATCTGTGGAGACTGACGTTGTCTTCGACGAAGGATGGTTGGAGGAGTAGATGTTGACGTTGCGGTAATTAGGTATGCTTTGGTGTAGCTGTAGCTCGAATGATCAAGCCTACACCTGTATTGACGAACTTGCGGTTCATTGGGGATAGGATACTCATGACCATTCTTCCCTCTTGGAATTGTCGATCTCAGGGTCGACTTGCCCTTGATACTTTCATGGTACTTTTGTAATTATATCACACATTCCAAGACTATAGCGCTCACAATATATCCGTTCCCATTGATTTAAAAACCGGTTGTGCGATGGCGGTCTGATTAAGTCCAGGTATAACCTCTCTATCCCAGTCGTGTACGTTAGCGCTTGTTTTGGGCGAGACTAAGTACGATTGGTATAGCTTATTTCGATACCAGTCCACAACTACGTGATTAGGACAGCAAGAAATACCATCACATCCAGGTGTCTGCCATTAGAGACGTGCTGTGGCCTCGTGGCAAAGATACATCCAATGACTCCGAGATGTTATACGACAAAGCAAGAACGTTGTGTAACACTATTGTACCCTTTTCGAAAACAAACCCTCAACCAGTCCTCCGATGAGAATATGAGGACTTGCTGCAAAACCATGAACAAAAATGACAGGTTCTGTTCCTTCCTGAGCTTCTCGCCTCTAGTACATGTAGATAGAGACAGCAGACTTCCGATTCATCACACGCCCTGAACCTGGCGTCTAATCAGACAGATCCATGTCAACATCGTCAGGTTCATCGTAGGCATCTGAAGGACGTTGAAGAAGAGGCAAATCAAGGGGAGGTGGAGGGACAGCAAGAGGTAATGGTGGGGGACTGGATGGTGGTAGCGGAGGGGGGCTTGACGTTGGCGGCAGAGGTAGAGGAGAAGGAGAATACGAAGGTGCTGGTGGATTAATGATACGTTCCCAAAGGGCACGGCGCTCATTTGTGTACGTAGAACTGCCTTCGAATTCAACGGGGGGAAATGCTATTCCGGTATATACGGGCAAGAGTTGAGACGAAAAGTGGATATTTGGGTACTCAGCCCACCGTCGTCGCTCAGAAGGCAGGGAAGTAACTGCATCTGAAGATGATGATACATGGCCATTGTCAGGCAACGGCACGGAATTCAAGTCGTCAAAACTTAAATGTTGCAAACGGTCGCCCGAGATACCTTCTCCCAGTACGATCGACAGGTCTCGTTCATCATCACTGACGAAGTACTGGTCCATTATTCTCTGTCGGACCAGAGCTTGTGGATCTGTAACACCAACCCAGCCTCTGGGATAGCCCCAGATTGCGATATTCTTCAGCCAATCCCCCTCCCCGGGTCCAACAGCTTCTCTCAACAGCTGTCCTCTCACTTCTCCTGGTTTGAAAAGTCCCAGCCAGTCTAGTCTCTGCTGGCGCCATCCTTCTGTCATGTACAGCCGTTGAAAACCAGGGGGTCCGACTGTTTCATGGAGCGACTCAAATATCTGGCGCGACAATGATATCAGCTCGCTATCCTTAGGTTCGGGGCACGAGGAGACGGCGTGATCTGGGGAACCACAGTTGAAACACAGGCGTGTATTCGAACTCTGGGGAACGTCTTCGGCCTCCTCTTGTCCCAAAATCGCCTGACTATTTCGTATGTAGATGCCGCTGGGCTCCCATCCGTATGGAGCCACTGTCACAGATACATCGCTGAAGAACAAGTGTGATGACGGAGCCTGGCTCAATTCTCCGGCTCCTCCACCTTCAGCTTGTCCCAGACTTCCAGAGCCTGGACGACCGTGTTCGAATCCCATCGACCCTTTGCTATCTCCTTCCCGTCCAGATGTAGCGCTGGGATCCAGTACACATATTTGCGCTTCCACTTCTCCTGCCCGGGTTCCTGGATATTGACTATGTCCAACTGAAATTGACGCTATAGGATGCAAAGTCAGAAAGTCCTGGCGAACGATATAATAATACATACCAACTGCTTCACTTTCGCCAGCTCGGATTTCGCCGTCTGTTATAGAATCCCTTGAGTTCACCATTTATAAGCAACGAAGTAAACAGCCAACATCGCACAAAGAGCAGTTAGGACCGGAGAAGAGCGTGAATCGTGGAATGCGAGGGAGTCGACTTGCCATGGAAGTAAGGGCAGATTTTGAGCTCAGCTGAGAGGAGGATCAGCCGAGCTCGAATTAACACTGTGCCGAGATACGGCTAGAAAATTAAGTAAGCCTTTAAAGCGGCAACCCACGTTTAACGATGGGCGGAAGCAGTGGCAGTGTCCGGACTTTGATCACAGGAACATCGTATCCACTATGTGCCATCACTACAACGACTGCACTCCACTGCCCCACCACGTCCTCTGGCTCTCTGTACATATGGTGTACAGCTATGATATTCGGAAGGGTGATTTTCGGAAAATGACGTATTCGGAGTCAGCAACAATCACCGCAACACATGACAGGTCGATGCAGCATGGCGAATAAAGTGACGCTATTGTCCTTCTCTTGTTTTCTCCTTATCTCCATACTATGTCTGTTACTGCAGAGCAGGCTAGCAATAACAGCACTACTAAGACGTTTGTTACGGCGCTGGTCGTCAATGGTGGCCTTCTCGCGGTAGAAGTCGGGGCTTTTCTTATCTTGAAGCAAAAACTGGGAAGGATATACAGCCCGCGGACGTATCTGCCACCCCCAGAGTTCGTCGAGAAAGACTTTAGTAGTTACCCTATTGCTGATGCTGCGAATCCAGTAAACGAGCAGAGGAATTACCGAAAGGCTTTTGGCGATGGGTCCCTGCCATACTAATGTCGCCACCCGAGGATATCGTAAGTCGTAGCGTCTCTTTCCAACACCACCTAGGCTCATTTCATGCTCAGATTCATAAGAACGGATTGGACTCGTGCGTGTACCCTTGAATTGTGGTTATTGACGAGCCTCATGTCCCCGCAGATACATGTTTCTTCGATTCGTCAAGATGCTAATATGGATATTCGCCGTTTTCACATTCGTCACTATGGTCACCATTGTGCCGGTCAACACTGTAGGCGTGCAGTCGTCCGGGTCGGGGTTGGAGCGCATTAGTTGGTCGAAGTGCGTTGACGATGACTGCCATCATCATATATGCTGACTCTTCTTGTCAGTATCGTCAACAAGGGGGATCAAAAACGCTTCGCCGCGCATATAGTCGTCGTCTATCTTCTGACTTGTAAGAATTTCGGTGATTTGTTTCCTACACGCACGATTGACAGATATTTATCTAGTCTTTATCTTTTACCTCATCCGACACGAAATGCTTCATTTTGTGCACATGAGACACCAATTTCTCATCAGCAAGTCACATTCTCGCCTTGCCCAGGCGCGTACGGTCCTCATTACCTCCGTTCCAAACGAATTGGCAAACGAACATGACATGCGTGAATTCGCGAGTTTCATCCCCGGTGGAGTAGATAGAGTGTGGTTCTATCGTGACAAGAAGCTCCTGAATGAAATATTTGAGGAACGTCAGGAACTCTGTCAGAAACTCGAATCTGCAGAAGCCGATATACTCAAGCAAGCGACGAAAGCATGGCGCGCCAAACAGATTGCACATAAGAAGGCTCTGAAGCGGAAACCGAAAGACGAGGAGAGTAAAGAGGAACCAGAGCTAGTCTTGTCCCCGGCTTCTCAAGAGCTATTAGATGAACTCGTTCCTGCTAAGAAACGGCCAACCCATAGGACTGGTTTTCTGGGTATTTTTGGTCGTAAAGTCGATACCTTGGATTGGTGCAGAGTTTGTCCTATCTAGTCTTTTCGTTTTATGCTCGAAGTCCTGACAAATTTCAGGACGAAATTTCACGACTAAACTCTGCTATCGAAGAAGAACGGGGAAAAGGTGAAGGAAATTTTCTCGGAAGCGCATTTGTGCGGTGCAACTTGCAAATTGGAGCCCATGTACTTGCACAATGTGTCAGCTACCATGAGGCAAGTCGGTCATTTCTTTTTGGACACACTCTTTCCTAATGGAAATTACAGCCACTCACTATGATCGACAAGTGGATGGAGGCGCATCCTAAGGATGTTGTGTGGCGGAATCTTGATGACGGCGCCCTTGAGATGCGTGGCCGATATCTCACTTCTTGGCTTGCCACCATTGGACTCATCATCGGTTGGGCGTTCCCTGTAACATTTATCGGTACATTAAGCAACGTGGACGATCTTTGTGTCAAAGTGCAGTAAGTGTCGTCCTTACGCGTGTCCAATTTCTATATTAAAAAGTATGTCATGTTCAGCTGGTTAAAATGGGTATGCACGGGTATGAGTCTGTTACAGAACCAAAGATCAGAACTTATCTGATACATTATTACAGCGCCGGATCCTGTCCCCGCTCTCATACAAGGCGTGCTTCCTCCGGCTCTTTTAGCTGGACTTTTCGCATTACTTCCTTTCATTCTTCGCGGTACGTCATCCAGCCTTCACACGGATTAATCTCGTTGATATATGTTATCCAGCTCTCGCCTGGTATGAATGTATACCTCGGTATTCGCTGATATCTGTTAGCGTTTATCGACGATTTTTCCTATTCCTCCTAATGTAAGGGTCCGCGTGTATCGTGAATTCCATTGCTTATGGTCTTTTTCTCTTAGTCACGGTTTCCTCATCGTAACTATAAGTTCTGGAATCACAAGAGGTTCGTCCTTCTCGCCGACTGTGCCTCCGGTTCTCACGCTGTTCTTGTCCTATAGCTATCCAAGACGTGAGTCAAAGTTTGTTGTCCTGTGTATGCGACTGGACTAATTTATGAGCATAGATCATTGAACAGCCTACACAAACAGTCCAGAAGCTCGCTCAGCAGCTTCCTGGTGCCTCTATATTCTTTTTGACCTATATGTGTTTGTTTTCCTTCCGTTTTTGTATTTTTGTGGATGCGCTGAAGCTCTGTCTGGTATTCAGTGACGCAAGGATTTGCTGGCGCAGGAGGTGCGTTGGCACAGCTGATGCCTCTTGTCCTACACTTCATCAGGAAGTGGTTTTTGGGGCGCACACCAAGACAAGCATACTCAGTGAGTCAGCATGTTTCTATTCCATCTTCGCGGTGCCAACTTCCGTTTCTTTCAGGTTACCTATATGATGCCCTCGGTTCGGCGCTTTCTCTCAAACACATGCGTGATCCATGAACTAAAAGTCGGTGCAGGCTGACTTCGGTGTTATCCTTCCAAGACTATCTTTACTAGCTACTATTGCGTTCGCTTACAGTGTGTTGAATCCACTTATTAACGCGATGGCATTGATCAGTTCGTCTATGATCTCATTCTTTGTCTTCATACGATTAAGAAGTTTTCCAGGCTTTGTCATGTTCTACCTTGCGTTCAAGTTTCGTGAGTAAATCTCTATCAGAATACCTGCAGCTCTTGATCTTTCTCTAGTCTGTACACAGGTGTTTGATCAGCCAGATCAATCCGAGACGGGCGGTTTATATTTCCCTATGGCAGTATCGAATCTTTGTGAGTTATTGTTCCCATGTCGATATAATATGTCCCAACGAATCGCAATCTTAGTTGTCGGTCTATATATCCAACAAATATGTCTCGCATGCCTATTCTTCTTGAAGGTCTCAGTCACTAAAACATCTTCTATTATCGAGGGCGCGTTCATGTTAATACTCGTGGCAATTACCGCCTGTGTTCAGATATACATAAATCACAGCTTTGATCGTAAGTTCCCGAAGTTTTAACGCTACGTAGCGTTTTGACGCTCCATAGCTATTACCACGTATCTTCCTATGTCTCTGGCAACCAAGAAAATGGTCAAGCGGTATGAGGAAAGACGGCAACAGAAAGCTGGCATGTCCCCTGTAGATATTGAACTAGATCTGTTCAGCCGGCAGCGTGGGTCTTCTTCCTCTGTTCTCATGTAATGTCAGCTCAATCAGTACCTTATAGATATGAAAAAGATTAGGAAGCGAATCAAACAGATTCCCAAGACGCTGGACAACACATTTGATAACCTGAAATCCAAGGTTACCTTCGAGGATGAAGCCACAAGAAAGCGTTCAAAGGAATGGAATGGAAACGATTCGAGTAAAGCCAGAGAAGATGACGTACAACTATCCGAGGCAGTCAATTCTGCCGAGGCCAGCGGTATTGACCGTCCGGACGTGCCCTCTGAACTGATTCGCCAGGGGTCCAGCGCATCGAGGAAGTCATCTGCATCTCAGCAATCCAGTAGGAGTAGCATTTCCGAAAAATCGGCTCGAACGAAGTCGATGGACAGCAGACGTCCCATACTAGAGCCTTTAGAGCCTCCAGAGCCTTCTGATGACGGATTGTGCGATGATGAAAGTGACGACGAGGCTGATCAGGATGAACACGCGTTCGATCATCCTTCGACGTATGTGGAGCAACCATGGATATGGATTCCACATGATGTGCTAGGGTTAAGCCAAGTGCTCGTGGATGACCTGAAGAAGGCGGGTGTGGAGGCAAGTGATGAAGGGGCTATGATGGATAGGAAAGGTGTGGTTGAGGTGACTAGAAATCCTCCCGATGAAAATTGGGCCGGTGGTCATGACCGATGATAGTAACTGCGATTTTGTTTTTCCAACAACCAGGGGATACTACACAACATTGACATGCTCTAGTAATATCACTGTAACATACACGCAATACACGCGACCACGAGGGTGTGCTTGACACCTTCGTTCGGTACTCAAGTCACCGATGCCGAACAGGTAACTTCGGGGGGGCTCGATGATTTCCGACACCTCGAAGAACTTGCATGGGTCCATTCCGTATTCTTTTCTGGTATCCCTTCAGAGTCGAAACATACTAGATTAATACGTTCAAATGAGGTAGGTGTGGGGTACGCACTACGCCCAGGCTGATCGATCGACTCGGACCGGTGCGATCCTTTGACTGTATACTTAGCTGTAATGTAGAACGCCCTTAATATAGAAGATATAGTCCATTTTGCTGTGGGCACTTATGAACATGTTTAACCTGATGGTTAACGAACTGGGGAATCTGAATTGTGTCAACGAGTAAGTCGTATTGACGCTGATTGTTATTGGTCCATGACACTACGACAGACATCTAAGGAACTGAGTGTGATAATTTAGATGGTATAAAATGAAAAAAAAAAAAAAAACGTTGCTAATTTCTCTATATTCTACCCAAAGGTCTCCCAAGAAGGAGATATCGTGTAACGGTCATCAGGATAACACCCAGTATTATTGTGCTGCCTGCGGAGAACTGTCAGACATGCTCGCAAGCAGGTACATTTGTTTCACCTGCAAAGAAACCGACGGCTTGAAACCCTCTTGTGGTCGAATTGATCTCCCCAGATATGGGAGGGCCGATTAGCGCCCCGATGGAAAGGATAGTCATACACATGCCGAGTCGACGACCAATATCGCTCGGGTCGCCCATCGCCATCAAGGGACTGGGTAGTAAAGACATGTAAGCACCAGAAGAAAGGCTAAATAGCAATTAATAAATGCATCAATGATGTAGAGTTCAAACGTACCCATACAGAATCGCAACGCATATCAGGGATGCCTGATTCAGGGCGAAGGGCCAGGAATATGTGAATATTGCTGCTAATGCAGTCAGAGGAATCATAATATTGAGAGGGCCTAGGTCAGGTTAAGACAAGAGATTCGAGTCAAAGTGGATAGATCTACCGAAACGGTCTGAGAGACCTCCCGCAATGTATCGCCCGATACCGCTTGAACAATTAACGACGGCAACCAGGTAGAACGAGATGTCAGCCGAGATGCCCAGCGAGACCGCACTGACATCGATGTATGTTAACACTTGTCATTATAATACGTCAGTCAGTTTTGATCAAACACTTAGGCAAAGATGAAACCAAATCACTGACTCGTGTAAATTCCAAGAAAGACGAAAAATGCAGAGGCACAATAAAGGGAGAACGGAGCGGATCTGAAAGAGCGGAAGTTGAAGAGCCCCCCAATAACATTGGCTGGTTGCAAACGCCGTTTCAAAGTCTGCTTGAAGTGAGAAAAGGCGCCACACAACTTCGGAATGGTTACATACGGCATTTGCCAAACAGAGGGTAGTCAAAAGAACGAAACCAATGACCCGCATTGTCCACGAGAATCTTGTCAAATTTATATACACGTAAATTCCTTAGCGAAAATATCCAAGGAGTAAACACATACCCAATACGAGGTATCAGGTTTCTAGCCATAATCGGAATGACGGTGCCGCCTATCGACGACCCAATCGCTACGAGGCCTAAGGCCATACCCCGCTTCTTTTTGAACCAATGGGCAATGACGGCCATTGTGGGACCGAATATTCCGCCGCATGCGAGCTAAAAGGACATTTAATAACTCTAGGATCGATTTAGGAAGATACGCACACCGACTGCGAGTCCTTGACAGAGAAGAAACTGCCAGTACACAGTGCATTCGGCAGTCAGAAAGGTGGCGAGAACCAGTAATGCGCTGCAAGAAAGGAGGATCGTATGGAAGTAACCCAAGTCGAAAAGGCGGCCAACGAGGATTCCCGGAAGGAACACAAGGCAGTACTACACGATCTGATGAGTAGTAGCGGGTGTAGGAACGGATGCTACGTACCTGTATAGAGCCAATCCACGCGCTAGAACAACAGGCGGTCAGTGAACCGAGAAAGCAGGAAACAGCCTTCCTTACATGCTTGAAGGCGATGAGTCCTTCAGAAGGGTTCCCTGATAGTATTCTTGAAAAACCTGTGGACCGTGAGTGATGAGTAAATGAATATCATTGATCCCGAGATGAAAACTCACGCCCCAGGCGTTAACATAACCGAATCTATAAACAACTGGTCAGCAGAAGTATTAAGTACGGGGATTCTGAAAGGTTTACGTTGTAAACGTGCAACACATGCCCTGGAAGAAGAGCTACTAAATACAATAGTTTGTTGTACCCTGGATGGTAGTACTCACACCAAACACAACCAGCCACGCTCTAAGGCCACCGTCGGGAAAATCAGAGCTCCCCACCACGGTCGTGATGGGTACTCTGATTTCGACGGGTTCGGAAACAGTGTCTTTGTTGTCCGCGCTCCGAATGGTCAGGGTACGGTCGACCTTGACACCGTGCCTAATAGAAGAGGAATCTATGCAGTCGCTATACAATGGGTCGAAGACCTTTTTCTCGGACATGAAGGAACACTCTGCGGTAGACATGAGGAGAGGGGGGATAGTAGGTACACGAGGAGGCCAAGTTACTGTCGTCTTTTATACAGCCTTGAAGTTATGACGGCGTTTCAGAGATTCATGGATCTCACTACAATCAGAAAGAACTAGGAAGTATATCGCGTGTGATCCATAGGATCAGAAAAATGTAACGCTAACCTTATTCTATTGCCGCGAATCAGATAATACGAATGCATTCCCATGACTTGCAAGATAAAAATGCCGGATGGATAATACTAACATCCGCTGAAAGAGCGTCTCCGGATGTTTCTGTGTCACAAGAAAATGTTGCATCCGCATATATTTATTATCCGTGGGATGCCGTAAACCGATAAGCTTTTTGAGGTTGTACTATCTCTTCAATGATATATTCTTGGGAGGATCGACAACGGACGGAGAACAACGAATGACTCGCTTCCGGTATGCCAGAAGTTCTGTGACGCAAAGTTGCGTCGCAAGGGACTCAGAACGAGGGTCGGTCGGAAATGGGGTACATTGCGACTTTGAGCGGTGGACGAAAGTATACAAGAACCTAAATGGGACAGACGACCGAAATACAGTGAGTGAGTCAAGTCCACGGAACTAGGTCGGCGATTGGTGTAAGATACGACGCGTCAAGAGCATGCGAAGTGCGGGACAGAGAGACGTTTGAATCATTGAAATGAGGAGGAACATGTGGCGAAACGGTGACGGTTAATTGGCACGTGTTGTATCACTGACTCGGAAGACATCGTTCTCATTTGAAGAAACCGTCTTCTATACGTCTGCGATGAGTTAAGAGAAAAGTACCCTGGAGGTAGAGTACACACATATGCATGAACAGCGATCACCACAGAGACGACGGAGACTACCTTGAGGCCGCTATAGATTGAAAAGGATTTGGGGTTCTTCCTCGACTCAAGTAGTCGAAGAGCTTGGCGGAAAGTACGGAAATTGAAAGGTGAAGACCAATTCTAAAAGGAGTTCAGCCAATCGTGCGTGCTTTTCAATCCTTGGAAGTATAGTGTCATAATATCAAATGAGTGCCACAGACCTTGAGGTAGACTGCAAGGCTGAAACTATGTATAGTTCGTGCCAAGTTATCATGTCCACAGGAAGTGCCAGTGTGAAAAGTCGGACCCTTAGACTTCGGGCCGGCGATAAGTCACAATGTGACTGTGACGCCGAATACGGAAAGAGCTCTCAAAAAAATTCTCAACGAACTCTTCCCAACTAACAATACCCGTGAGCGGGCCAATTTTACACCAGTCAAGCGCGTATATCATGGCTTTTGGTTTGTGGATGTCCTTCATGTAATATGTTTGACCTATTGACCTTGTCATGTCTCTTTTAGGTGCATCTGGAGGACGAGGTGGATTTGGAGGAAGAGGTCGTGGAGGTGATCGAGGAGGTGGTCGTGGCGGAGCTCGTGGAGGACGAGGCGAGTCATAGTGCATTCTCAGATGAAAACATACTTATATCTTCCTTTTCCAGGTGGCGGCCGTGGAGGTGGTGTTCAGAGTCGGGGCGGACGAGGCGGAGGCGGAGGTGGAGGCAGAGGCAGAGGCGCTCCACGAGGCAGGGGTGGTCGTGGTGGAGGACGAGGTGGCGCCAAAGGAGGCTCCAACACTGTCCTCGAGCCCCACAGGCACCCTGGAGTCTTCATCGCCAAAGGCAAAGAGCAACTTCTCGTCACAAAAAACCTTGTCCCTGGTGAAAGTGTGTATGGAGAGAAAAGGATATCTATCGAAGGCGGTGTCGATGGTACCAAGGTTGAGTACAGGGTGTGGAATCCTTTCCGGAGTAAATTGGCTGCTGGGGTTTTGGGTGGTCTCGATCAAATTTTCATTGCACCTGGAAAAAAAGTGTTGTATCTCGGTGCTGCGAGTGGAACCAGTGTGAGCCACGTTGCTGATATCGTTGGACCTGTGCGTTCTCTCTTCCTTTTCTCTCTGTTTTTTGTTCACATACTTTCATTTTGCAGGAGGGTGTCGTATATGCGGTCGAATTCTCATTACGATCTGGCCGTGACCTTATCGGTATGGCTAAGAAGCGGACAAATGTTATTCGTAAGGCATCTCACAACCACGCCAGATTATATGCTTATACATTCTTGTCCTAGCTATCGTTGAAGATGCCCGTATGCCGCAAAAATACCGAATGCTGCTATCACAGGTTGATGTTATCTTCGCTGACATTGCGCAACCCGATCAGGCTCGTATTGTCATTCTGAACGCAGAACATTTCCTCAAAGTCGGTGGACATGCGGTTATATCAATAAAAGCCAGTTGTATCGACTCGACGATGGCCCCTGAGGCCGTCTTTTCATCAGAAGTTGCGACGCTGCAGAAGGAGCATTTCAAGCCTATTGAGCTAGTTCATCTAGAACCTTATGAGCGAGATCACGCTATGGTATCAGGTAAGTTGTCCTTTTGATGCAAACCTTGTCTAATTCTTTTGTGCTATAGCTGTCTACCTGCGGCATGGTGCACCCGCTGCTTGATTCTCCACTTTGATGTCTACAGCTATATCCATCCACAGAGCCTTGAATAGCGTTGTCTCGGTTGGACGTTGACAGTGAACGCCATCTCGGCAAGTTGGATATCTTTTTTCATTTACAAAAGTATCTGGCGCAGCATTCTCTCATACAACGATGATTTTCTGCTGTCTATTTAATTCTATAAATGTAGACTTGATGTATTCCAAAGGATCCTATAAGTCGGGGTGACATTAGAAAGATTGCTTCAAAAATTCGTCTGGGATTTGTCGGCAAAATGTCAGGGAGGGATATCGGCCCGGAACGTCGTTCCGCGGGCTTTGTTTGCTACCATCAGCATCATGAGTGCTACCCCGCCGCCTGCTCCATCTTCTACCTCAGACCCCATCTTTCTCCACAATCCGTACATCGGCCATCCTAGCCTCACCGCACTTGAAGCAGATGTTCTATGGGAGTACGCAAAATTGGCTGCGAATGTCAAGCAGGTAGGTGCAAACCTACTATAGACGTTGCTACTTTACAAAGTGTCGTTTTCAGGTAGCCAGCAAAGCCAAGAGATTGTCAAAGGAGCCAGATGAACAACTATTAACACGCCTGAGGGATTTGGAAAAGAAGATGGGGTTGGTATTGACATTGGTGTGTATATTCTACTTGTTCGTTTGACTACATATTGACAGGTGCCGTGACTAGTTCAAGGCCTCCATCTGGGGCGTCATCAATGAACAACAATAAACCAGGGCTTTGTTTTCCGATGGAGGTTTATCAATGTCTTGACGACGATGAATTCATCGGAGATTTTTCTTTGCATACTCCATCCCTCTTGCTCTTCCATGGGGCATATGTATCACATCCTTTGTCGCTATATGCAGTGCGTTCCCGACAAAGTGACTATCCAGTCTTTTTACTGAAGGATCGAACGTCCGGTAGACCGGGCTCCGTGACTTGCCTCTTGAAAGGGACATAAAACTACGGTTTTGGTCGTGAGTGCCCTTCCGCTACCTGAATCTCCATGTTATTCGTTCCTTACGATAATCAGCCAAGGTGGAATGTCTACGCTTTGTGCAATGAGAATACAGTTCAACCGAAGCGTTAGCACCTGAGAAGCGCTGTCGCCTGTACGACTCGACGAAATTGTATGTAGCAGTCAGTATGCCATACCTATTGCTGATTGCATATAACAGCTCCCACGAACTGTCAACTGGCATTTATCTCTCGTCTTATCAGGATGTAGATGAATCGAGTTCTAAAGTATCTCAACCACTACTCCAGAACAAAGTCTTACATCGGTGCTACACACATTCGTTAACATAGCCGTTCAAGGCGTCATAGTAGGCCTTTGTCGATGTTGAAGTTAGAAATCTTATCACCGAATTGGACCATCAAGAAATTCGAAGAAGCTTAAGAGGGCCAGTAATAACGGGATTCCTGCAAACGTGGTTCACAAATTTCACAAGATAAGCACCCATTGTTCAAGGTCTTTACCCGCAAAGCACTAGGTAAGTGTTATGATAGTCTCTTCGATAATATTACGCTATCACTCACTTTTACTTCAAGGTCACGATGACAGACACCGGCCCGCCCAGATATAATGGAAGAACATGACCTGCAACGAGGCCTTCGTTCAGGGCACCACGGGCCTTTGACCACTCTGCGTTGTGATAGCCTTGACAAAATCCTGCTTGAGAACTCTACAATTAGCAATATGGACTAATATCAACTCCTTCGTACCGTTAAGGGATGTTCAACCGGACCGTGATGCTACTCTCCAGGTGATGTATGAAGTGTGAGATGCACGCCACTATCGATCTACTCTCTTTCTGTGATTCTCGGGGTCTCGTGTCACCTTCTGCTAGTCCATATCACTCCCCAGTGTCTCCGACTATCAAGACGTTCCAATTCGCCCACTATGGTCAAGTTCTCCAGTGGTATGTGGTGGGTTGGTCCGCACATTTCCATTAGTTGGGCCACGGAGGTCGTCAAGAGCGAAAAATTTGAAGATCGCATACGATGTGTTGTGGTAAGCACTATGGTCGACTCCCCGCCGAACTTGTACTTATTGCGGATGTGTAGTCGACGAGGCGGATCAACCATCGTGGTGATACGCTCAATACCCCGACTATCACTATGGAGTGTTCTTCGCCGATTCCTGATACCCTGTTCCTTGAAGCTTATCACTGGAAAGCGCAACAGCCGACGTTAAATGGCCCCAACTATGAAGTTTTTCCTGATGTCAACATCGACAAACTCGTAGGCTTTTCTGCAGATTATCCCTTGAAAGACCATCTCAAACCATCTGAGCAGTCCGCCGATCGGAACGATGGGCTGCAAACGTCGAAGACCGAAGCAGAGCTCAAGATCGCGACCAACACCCTGTCGGCCACGTTCAATACGCTACCGGGAAGTTTTAACCTTGACGTCAAGTCCCATAACGTCAAGAATCCTACGAGTATCACATCGTCATCAAATTACCTTCTCACTCAACTTGGCTGGCGATCTGTTGGTTATATCAGACACAATACAAACTCTGATCATCCTAATCTCACTCTATCTGATCCTGACAAGGGGAGTAGATGGATGACGATGCAGTTCCAGCTTTCTGTTGGCGAGAAGATATACGGTCTTGGAGAACGATTTGGATCGTTCATCAAGAACGGTCAGGTTCGTCACCTTTCGACTTATTTGCACATCCACCCGTGACCGAAGTTTTGTTAGACAGTAGACATGTGGAACGAGGATGGTGGGACGTCCTCTGAACTAACATATAAGAATGTGCCCTTCTACCTCAGCTCACGGGGCTACGGGATATTCGTTGCGTGTCCAGGCGCTGTCAGTTTCGAGGTCCAAAGCGAAAGTATGCCTCGCTTCTCCTGAGCTTTAATCATATACTTACCTTCCCACAGGGACTACACGCGTCAATATATCTGTACCCTTTGAGAAACTGTCCGCTTACATTATTCACGGCCCCACACCTGCAGCCATCATCGAACGATACACGGCAATCACTGGTCGGCCTGCCCTTCCTCCTGCCTGGACATTCAATCTCTGGTTGTCGACATCGTTCACGACAAACTATGACGAAGGAACGGTGACGAAATTCTTGAAAGGGATGGAGGACCGCGACATCTCTGTCGGCGTTTTTCATTTTGATTGTTTCTGGATGAAAGGATTTCACTGGTGCGATTACGAATTTGATGCCGATCTCTTTCCGGATCCCAAAGGGCAGCTGGCCCGACTCAAGGAGAAGGGGTACAAGATCTGTGTATGGATAAATCCTTACATAGCGCAAGAGAGCAAGATTTTTGATCAAGGCGTGAAGAACGGTTACTTTATCAAGAAGCAAGATGGGAGTGTGTGGCAGTATGATTACTGGGTGAGTCTTTCGGGGGTTCCCTTTTTGTTTCGTCGTATTTATGTGTACAACCAACCAGCAAGCCGGCATGGCATGGGTGGACTTTACGAACCCTGAGGCGTGCAAATGGTACCAGTCAATGCTGACGACCCTCATGGATATGGGCGTGGACTGCTTCAAGGTATTACCTTTTACTGTGTTTACTATTTACCTTATTCACTCCATATAGACCGATTTTGGTGAACGAATCCCCACCGGTAATACGGTATATTTTGACGGTTCCAACCCAGAAAAGATGCATAACTACTACGCGTTTTTGTACAACAAGGTCACTTTTGACGTTATTGAGAAGTACAAAGGGAAGCGCCAAGCCGTGGTTTTCGCGCGTTCGGCAACAGCTGGAAGTCAGCGCTTCCCGGTCCATTGGGGGGGTGACCCGATGTCGACTTTCGAGGCCATGGCAGAGACTCTTCGAGGCGGTATGAGTCTGGGACTTTGCGGATTTGGTTACTGGGCTCATGATATCGGTACTTGTGTTCCGCTACTAGCGCCTTATATTGCCGCTGACAAATGTCGAAGGCGGTTTCGAAGGAAAACCAGATCCGGCTCTTTACAAACGTTGGTTCGCCTTCGGATCGTTGTCAAGTCATTCCCGTCTTCATGGAAGCGGGAGCTTCCGTGTATTTTTTCCCCGCTGTTTTCAAGGTGGTCTTATACTGATGCAACGTACAGGTACCCTGGCTTTTGGACGAGTCGGGCGAAGCCGACATCGTCTTGAAGAAATTTATCGATCTCAAATTGAGCTTGATGCCTTATCTGTTCATCACGGCGATAAAAACGCATCAGACTGGAGCTCCTATGATGCGCCCATTACTCGTTGAATTTCCGGAAGATCCAACGGCATGGAACATAGATACGGAGTACATGCTTGGGCCTAATCTCCTGGTTGCCCCCATCTTCACCGCCGAGGGAACTGTGCAGTTCTACGTTCCAGAAGGTGATTGGTACGGAATAATAGATAGGAAGATCCGCACTGGCCCCAAGTACTTTACCGAGACTCACGATTTCATGAGCCTTCCTCTCCTTCTGAGACCTGGCAGCGCTGTCGTCATGGGAAATCCAAGTCGCAGCCATGGTCGGAAACTGGCTGTTTACGATTACTCTTCGGATTTTACCGTCCTTGTGAATCCCCTTTTAGAGCGAAGGATGGACATCGAGGTTGAGCTCCCAAATAGGGAAGGTGACATTGTGGCCCTCTTGAAGGTGGAAGGAAGTTCAAGGACAGGGATTACAGTGAGTGTTATTAGGGGTACTGTGAGGGGTCCCTGGAGGATTAGAATCGTAAGCACATTGGGGGAACTCGATGCTGCGGTTACTCAGGATACGACGGTTACGATACATGTTCCTGTTTGATCGATAATTTTTTTTAAATGTGGTTATAAATACTGCCAGAACAAATATAAACTTGTCCATACTATTAAAAGAAACTTTCCTAGTAACCAGTTGAGGCAGGTAAGCAACTTGTCATAATGAAGGGTCCCTGTGTATCCGCTTTGCCGGTGTTGATATTAAATGCTCACTGACGTCGTGCGAATAAAGACATTCGAAGTGAATATGTTTACGTAATGTCATCATCTCAGCTTCAGTCCATACCAAA
>JANDKJ010000625.1:0-18891 GCA_028551335.1 Armillaria sp. CMW 4456 | reverse complement strand
GCATCACCGAATGGCCCGTGCTGACGAAGAAAAAGGAGCTACAGTCGTTCCTCGGATTCACAAACTTCTACTGACGATTTATACGGGACTATAGCAGAATCGTGTGGCCGATGACGAAACTAACAGGGAAGGAACCCTGGGTATAGGGAGCGGCGCAGCAGCAGGCATTCGAAGAATTAAAGCACAAGTTAGCGGAGGATGTGACGTTGGCCATACCAACAGATGACGGGAAGTTCAAGATCGAGGCGGATTCCAGCGAGGGAGCGATTGGCGCAGTACTGTCACAGCAGCAAGGCGCTGCATGGAGACCAGTAGCGTTCCTCTCGAAGGCCCTAACAGTAACCAAGCGGAACTACGAGATCTACGATAAGGAGCTACTGGCCATCATGCACGCCTTAGGCAAGTGGAGACATTACCTGATGGGGGCGGTGCAGACGTTCGAAATCTGGTCCGACCACCAAAACCTCCAATATTTCCGCCAACCGCAGAAGCTGAACCGACGACAGGCCCGATGGGTCACGGAACTGGCCGAATACCATTTTACCCTACACCATAAGCCAGGAACCGCCAATCGAAAAGCCGACCTCCTGAGCCGAAGGGCCGACCATGACCAAGGCGGTAACGACAATCAAGAAACTGTCATACTTCCAGATAAATATTTTGTAACACCCGCTCATATCCGAGCCCTGCAGATGCCAACAAGAGGAGAAGTGGAAGAAAGAATCGAGGAGGTCACGAAAGACTCGGCCCACTGGGATAAGGGAATCACCAACTCACTCAGCCACGCCCGAGGAATCGAGCAATGGGGAGGGTTGCTCTTCTACGATGGCAGAATCTATGTTCCCCCCAACGCTACGCTTCGAGGAGACATAATTGCCTACCACCATGACCACATCACCGCTGGCCACCCAGGAATCGCCAAGACCAAAGAACTCGTGCAACGCGATTACTGGTGGCCGCGCCTAGGGAAGGACATAGAGGACTACGTCAAGGGGTGTGAAGCCTGCCAAAGAACCAAGACAATAACGCGCCCCAAGGCGGCCCCACTACACCCAAACGAAGTGCCAACCGAACCATGGACTCATATTTCGGTCGACATGATGACAGGACTTCCCAAGTTGAACGGCAATGACGCCATTCTCCTCATCATCGACCGATTCTCAAAACAAATTATTCCGGTCGCATGCGACACTGAGCTATCGTCGCAAGGATGGGCCAAGATTCTACGAGATCACGTCTACGCACACCACGGCATGCCCGCAAAGGTCATAAGCGACCGCGGGCCACAATTTGTATCCAAATTCCTTAAAGAGTTATACCGACTCCTTGACATCAAAGGCAACCCATCCACTGCATACCACCTGCAAACTGATGGACAGACGGAACACGCGAATCAGGAAGTCGAAAAGTATCTACGACTCTTCGTCAACCACTGACAAAACGACTGGACCGATTGGCTACCCCTCGCCGCGTTCCAACACAACAATCGTGTGCACTCGGTGACTGGAAAGAGCCCCTTCTTCGTTAACTATGGGCGCCACCCTAGAGTAGTCGCCGACAGCACACCCCGAGGGGCCAGGATACCCCTAGCCACCGAATTCGCAAGCAAGATGAAGAAGATACACGACGAGACAAAGGCGTCGCTAGAAAAAGCCGCGCAACAGATGAAGACCGACTATGACCGTCATAAACGACCATCCATTCAATACCACATAGGCGACAAGGTATGGCTGGACGCAACAAACCTGCACCTACCCCGACCCAAAAAGAAGCTCGACGACAAACGTGTGGGACCCTTCCCAATAACCGCCATCGTCGGGCCTTCAGCGTACAAACTCGACTTACCCAAAACATGGCGCATTCACCCCGTGTTTAACGAATCCTTATTAACCTCGTATGTCCCCCCTGCATTCCCGTCCCAAATGACCACGCCACCACCACTGCCAGACATCGTCAATGATGAAGAAGAATATGAGGTAGAAGCCATCGTCGACAGAAGGCAACAACGAGTCAGAGGAAAGAAAAACCAACCATCGAGACTAGTAACAGACTACCTAGTCAAGTGGAAGGGCTACTCTGACGAAGAAAATCAATGGGTGTGAGAAGACCTACTCGAACACGCAACCGACACAATCGCGGACTTCTTAAAATTGCAACAACGTCTAGTAGGGATTGCAGTCGGGACGACTGCCTTAACAGGGGGGTAATGTCATGATTTTAACCCCTAACTGCGTCACGAGACTGCCCCTATTCTCACCCTAACCCTAGAACTGTCGCTTAGCCGCTCAGTCAGCGTCTCGCTTCTCCACTCGTCTAACTCCGTTCGATTTGCTCGCTATCTATGTTATCCTTTGCCACTTTTGGGACTCTCTTTCAATGTATTATTACGACTCGCCCAGCTGACATTCCAGGCTCTTCTCGCTGGCCAAACACCGGCACCTAAATAGTGTACAACAGTAGTATATGACTCATGTATTTAAGTAAGACAGCTCGCGCTGGTAAAACCCCAGCCTCGAGCTAAGTTAAATCTATACCAACTTACTCGAAACTCACAAACTCTCAAAGTCGAAGGGTTAAGGCCTTAGTCTTGACTTCACACTAACAGGTTGACACACCGGTGTTACTCAAACGCGAAGTAGCCGGTTGTTTGTCATTGTTAGAGTCACGTGAAGGTTGGGTCTAACAGTTTCGTGTTCGAACTTGGCATCTATTTTTGGACTCATTGATCGGTAAGATGACATCTCGATCGTCCTATCTTATCTGTATGCAATCGCTGGGAATCTTGATGATACGAAAATCTTTGTCGATCCTATCTTAGCGTGCATGACCTTCGGTACCAGTGTTCCCGTCATCAAAATACTACTCTGACGGTTCTTGTCTCGTTGGTGACAATGATTCATCTGCTCGGTTGTATTAAAGGCTGTATGCGTGTGCTCATTTGCGTCCTTCTTGCTCGGTCGGTAATAGAGGTTTGTTTTGTTTGTCTGTCTATATTCATAATTTTGTGGGGTTGTTCCCATCTGCATCCTTCGTGATTCTTTATTAGTATATGTTTGGTTTGTTCGTATGTATTCGAAACTGTACCGGTGTATTCGTTTGCGTCCTTCATGAATGTTAAGTAGGATATATTTGTTTTATCTGTCTGTGTATTTCATGATTGATTTCTATCTATATATATTTGTTTTGTTCATCTGTATTCGAAATTTTACAGGTGTATTCGCTCGTGTCCTTTGTGAATAGTTAATAGCATATATTTGTTTTATTCATATGTATTCGAAACTGTACTGGTGTATCCGTTTGCATCTTTCGTTGATATTAAGCGGTGTGTATTTGTTTCGTTCGTCTGTGTATTTCATGATCAGTTTTGGACTACATATATTTGTTTTGTTCATCTGTATTCGAAATTGTCCAGATGTATTCGTTCGTGTCCTTCATGAATAATTAATAATATATATATATGTTTTATTCATATGTATTCGAAACTGTACTGGTGTATTCGATCACATCCCTCGTGGATAATTAATAATATATATTTGTTTTATTTATATGTATTCGAAATTGTACCGGTGTATTCGATTGTGTCCTTCGTGAATATTAAGTAGTACATATTTGTTTCGTTCATCTGTACTCGAACCTGTACGTGTGTATTCGTTTCTGTCCTTCATGATTTGTCAGTGTTTCATGTTAGGTTCGTTCATCTGTGTTTCATGTTGTGTATGCTCTTTCTATGCTTATACTTGAACCTGTATGCATCTACCTGGTTGTATCTTTTCAAGTTTGTTTTTATGCTTCAGTCCTCGGCTGTCTTGTACCTCGGAAATATATATCAAATGAACGTTCATGTCAATGCATTAAACAACTCAAATTATTGATTCTAATGTCCGCGCAACCTGCTGATTCACATGTATACTGAATGATGTCTGTACTTTCATATGAATATTGAGATATTCTCGATGCTAATCCGTCATGTCGCTGTTCTCCCCATGATTCTGGCTTATCTTTCTTTTCATCTGCGGCTCTTCTGTGTCGTAGTCTTCAAATCCTATTTTTCGTTTGAGGTTGTGTGCCGATGATCCGGCAGAATGGCTTCTGTTGGCTATGTTTCTCGAAATTTCTGCTTTCTGTTGTCACATGAATGTATGGTAATTGTGTGTGCCATCGTAAGCGCCGTATCGCCAATGTATTGGTAGAACTCTTACCGTGGATTGTTGAGCATCTTCGAGTGCCAATGCTCGAAGCACCGGTTTCATTCTCAGCACATGTTCCTTCGTCTTGAAGTACACCAATGACAGCTGGGCGCTGACTATATCTCCTGGTCTGAACACTTGAGGTTTGGCAGCTTCGTATCTATCCGAAGTGCATGATCAGTTTAATGCGTGTATGTATGGAGGTAAATATACTTGACTTCTTGTGTCCACTTTTATTGATGAATACTTTGAAATATTTCACCTCATTCTCCACTGTGTGTACCCATTTGTCGTCGGTGAGACTTTTAAGCACACCTTCTGGATCGACTCCTTCTCCAAACGGAATCGACTCTTCGCTACTGTTTGCATCGAGTGATGCGAAGTATCTGTTAGCGATGTCTACAGCGTTGTATTCTTGAATTGTCCCCGCGGTCCATGATTCAACATCTCCCTCTTTGAACTCTCTCTGTAACTCCATGTGTATGCCTTCAATCGCTGAAATCGCATCCGTGAATGCAGTACATCCGAGGCCTACTAATTTCACAGATTGATTGAGAAATCGTGCCTTCTCTTTTCGAGGCCTGCGTTACATGAATATGTCCACGTTAAACGAATCAAATATTCCCGTATGTATTACTCACTTTGTTTTGTTCGTTATCGGTGGTAAATCGCACGAGTGTACCGCTGCTGTCAAGCTGAATACCACTTCTTGTTTGTTTCCGTTGTCCATGTCTTGTACTAGACGCCATACATTGCCGTCGTTGTACTTTTCGATATACGCTCCTCTTAATGGGTCTCGATTCTAGGATTGTTCGTGTTAGACTGTTTTTTTTTTAAAAAAAAAAAAAAAGAAAAAAGAAAAGAAAAGATAATGGGAAGAAGCCAATGGTATAGTGAGAAATAGCGTATATAAGGGAGATATCTAAAATGGTAGGAATATGATGCCGATGCTATGTATTCAAGTAAGCAGTGTTTAGAGCGCAACGTACCGTTAGAAGTCTAGTAAAGTGCATTTTGTCGACTTTTATCTTTTGTTCGCATATCTTCTTGATGCTTTGTACTGTTTCGAATTCATTTTCGAGTTCAGTTGTTTTTTGATGAACAACGAAAAGAAACAAATAGAGAAAAAAAGGTCAGAGGAAATGTGATTGAAGCGAAAGGGACCATGCATACCTGCGCTCTGAAAATCGTAGTGTTCGTCCATGTGAATGGAATGCAGTATTGGACAGTGAGTCACTTGATTCTGCCTGCTTTCTTATAAGCAGTCGACATTGACAACATCGATTCCGACATATTCTTTGGGTAATATTTCGAACCAGGATAATTCCCTGTACGAAGTCTCGATGTCTGTCAGGGTTATCGTAACCGGAATACTTGTATTCGGATCCTACTGCAGTGCTGATACAGTCCTTTGTTCTAATTTTATTTTTATTTTCATTTCGCAGGGCAGACACATGATCAAATGTGTGGATTGTCCTTGTTGGCATATGACATACATATTGTTCAGCAGTTTCTATTTCAGTACAGTGCATGTGGTTATCCGCTTTCATTTCGTCGGTATTTCCAATGAAATTCATATCCATACCCTGCTTTATTTATTTTTGTGTGATAGCAGTATGGGGATATTTATGGAATCTTTGTGTTGCTTGGATTGACGTCCTCTCCCGGTTTGTGGCAATTTTGTGGTGCTTTTAAAGCCTGTATCACATTATACTTTCCCGACACTTATCCTTTGTTTCCCTCAATCCACACATATTGACTGAGTCCTTTCTGTCTCTGTTCTTTCATATACTCTAATTTGACCCAACCGTATAATGTCATGCCAAACTTCTGCAGCAAGCAAACGTGCTCGTCATGCTGAGTCGAGCCCACCTGCTAAGGATGCAACCGGGTATTATATTCATGTCCCTCTATTTTTTTGGTGGATGGTTTATATTTTTGTGGACAGTGTGCCTCAGAAAAAGCCCCATAATAACAGGTCACCTTTGGCGGACTTGGATTCAACTCCTCCCCATCCTGGCAGCGAGGCATTCAAAGCTCTTCCTCCTGTCAGTATTAGGTGGTGTGTTCATCTGTTCGTCTTGTGTAAAACCCATGATTCAATCGCCATGTTTATATTTCTAGTCGCACCCCTCCTCCAGGTGAAGTAAGCAGCGCAGTCTCTTCGGCGTTGAAGAAGCTTTCGTATAACGATATCGAGTCCGTTTTACATTTGCTACAAGAGTACGTGCATTTGTTATGTTCTAGTGTTCGAATGTGTACTTAGCAGTTTGCTTACACCCCTTCCTTTTTGTTTCCACATTGTTTGTGCCATAATACTGACGTATCATGCAGATGGGAGTACCTTGGGGAAAAAGAGAAGAAGACCTCTCCAGTTCCCGTCGTCGTATCGGATGACAGTGGTGTTGAGGATTCCGCAGGGATGTGAGTTCTTCTGCGTTTAGGCCCGTGAATATGGCTGAGACCATATCCTATAAAGAGACACCGTTCGAGCGGATCGAAAGCATACTGCATATGTCCTCTTTTTTGAATGTGGCGTTTCAATTATTTACCAATTGCATAGGTCTCTGTTTACCGAAAAGAACGACACAGAAGATACCAGCTGTGATGATATCGATATTGCCATGTCGTCTCCCCCTTCTGTGACGGCTAAAAAGCGATCTATCAATGATACTCCCACTAAAATGGTGTCAGTATTCGGCATCCTGAGTGCTTCATCTATTGACCATCGATTTCAGACGAAAGAAAAGGATGACGGAAAAAGGAAAATACATGAAGGACTTGTATGTATTGTTTTATATTTGATTTTACTGCTCTTGATGCCATTGGTTAAACTTATCTATTGAACGTGTACAGGTTTCATGAAGGCAATATAAGCGACGTTGCAGAGACACACGGACACAGTGATTCGGAACCTAAGTACGTGCATCTAGTATATTTATTCGTGAATATTTCAATCGTCAATTGTGCAGATCTTCGAAAAAGGGTCATAAATCTGACCGCAAGGGAAAGGCGAAGCGATCTGAACCCGTCGTCAATAAAAGTGGTTCGACGGAGCCTGAGGCTGTCGTGTACTTGGAAGACTTGGAAGAGTTTGCGCCACCTACTCGCTCTAAGCAGAAACCTAAAACCGTCAACAAGAAGAGTGCCGTCAATACGTTGTCTGTGTCTGTTACGCACGATGCCAGAGACGTGATCAAAATGTTGGATGTTAAACCAGGTGAGTTTGAATGTTCTCATATCAAAGCGTTTCTGTTGTATATACTCGATGAGCTCGTTTCCCAAATGACGTTCATTGTACTTCATCCTGATTGTATTTTATAGTATCTGATGTTGTGTTAGGTGAACCGAAGTCTACATCATCGTCTCAGGCCCATCCCAATCGCGAAACTAAAGGTATCGTAATTAAATCTCGCCGTTACATGCAGTGCTCATTGTCGTTTAAATAATAAGCATTCAAGCTGGAGTCTGTGGACACGGATATATATGGTGGCCTTGATTCGCTTATAAGGTATTCTCTAAATTACTGATGCCACAGCGTTGTTTCCTCTGCTTATTTATCAATACTTTTCTCAGCAATGATTGCAAAGATGTCGAGTCTGATGCAGATGACGATAGTTGTTCATCTTGGGATAACAATTCTGGTCCCGTTCAGGCATACGTGTCATTCCTTGATTTCCTTGTAAACTTTACTGCGATATAGAACTGACAGTCTTACTTCGACTTGAAGTGCTGGCCCTTGTGATTCTTTATCGCAATCTCGAGCTGAACCTGAAGACCCTGCACTTCGTGTCATGCAGGAATCCATGCAAGAGGAAGTGCTGAAACCGTTGTATGCTTCATTGCCTCCGTTGGAGTTAGTGTATTCATCTCTGTTTCTTTCTATCTCGTTATTCTGATTCTACTTTTCTATTGTAGCGTATTCAGCAGTTTAGAGAACTCGACTGAGGGTTATGCTGTTGTTGGACCTCCTTGTATCAGGCAGGATGAGATCACTAAGTTGTTCACTCGAAACGGATTCCGGTATGCTCTTTGGCATCCACATTGCTGTATACCATCGTTTGACTCGCAACTTCCAGATCAATCCTAGCTTCGATGACATTCACTGGATGTGCTCCATATTGTTCTCTGTCGGTCATGGATCCCGGTCTGTTCCAGACTGATGGAAAGAAGTTGATGTATAATGGTGCGACTGGTGTGGCCATGCTCGTCGGTGTTGTTACCTCCTGTCATATTTTCGAGCCGATCCAAGAAGGTCACCATGGTCAAAATATTAGGGGGGGGCAGTCGCTCGGCGGCAAAATTGTCTGCAAAATTACTGTCATGCCTTTTAAACAGCCATGGAGGAGGGAGACAACTGCAATGTCTATGATATTCGGACGTTCAGATTTTGACTTATATGGACTATCTGTTTTGGGCCCTAGAATCGCTACTCGATTCCAAGTCAGTGGGACGAACACCAATGCCGGTTCGTGGTTATGGTTGTCTTTGACGTTTTTCTTTTTCAAATACTGATCTTTCCCACCCTCTTTTTCCCTTTGTGCAATCAGTCCCTTCTCCTGTTTTATGGAAACAACAAGCCAAGTCAACTCCGAAGTCCAAGCAGAGTAGAGGATGGTCTTTGTCTCCTTCGAAACCATTGTCTACCAAAGACTCATCCTATTGGTCATCTGTAGGATTTGGTGATGAAAGTAATGGGTTTTTTCATTTGTAATTCATACATGTCAATGCATGTACTGATTGTATCCTTTATAGTTCCTGTTTTCGATGGCAGAGGCCCAGTTTCAGGCAAACCAGACAATCCACATTTTCTTTTCTGCAACGAAGATTTTGCCAGTCTCACCAGATTCCCCAGATACACGGAATCGAAGGATTTGAAATACTTTACGCTGGTAGCCATAGGTTACACCCCTACTGTGTGGGTTCCCTCCGCCAATAGACTTCCACGTCTGAACATGAATGTACAGTTCATCGTGGTCTTGGGCCAAGCGCCAAAGTCTCAGACGGTGGAGGCAGCTGGGTTTGGACAGGACAGTCTGATGCCTGCAGCCGATTAATCTTTATGGAGCTGTCATACTGTTATTCATACACATTTGGCTTGTTGTCTCTTGAAAAAAATCATATATGCTGTGTGGTGTCTGTTCTACTACTTGTGCTGCTTCAATGTGAAATATGCAACTTTGTTCAATTCGGTACACTTATCTTTGTCCTCTTTTTGGATTTAGTTTTAATTTTGAAATTTCCTCAACATATTTGCTAACATGGCATATTTGTTGACATGACATATTTGTTGACATAGTTGATCAGTATTCAGGCACATGGCAGGGTTCCAACGTGTTGGTCATATACTGTGTAAATCCCGAAAAAGCCTGTCTCTCTTTACACCTCTCTGTGTCCATTTTCGCGAGTTTATTCATAGCGTTTACCGATGGACGATGATGAAATCAGCCGTAGAACACGTGCTGCATATCGCAATAGAGTCAACCAATTCCGACGACGAAATCCGAGGTGCGTGCGTTTTGTTTTCAGTTATATGGCATTCGTATCTTACTTCTATACAGTGTAACCGATGCGGACATCATAAATAGGTACGGAGTCATGCCTCCAGCACCTAGAAAGCGTAGTTCCCATGAAATAGCTGCTCAACAACCATGGGATGGAGAGACCGACTCCCTGTTCCGGTCGAGGCTTAAAACCAATCAGTCGAAACGTAATCGCAGACTCGCTGCATCGAGGCCCCAATCGCTCACTTGTAGCATGAATACTGTCAACCCGATCCATGGAACTGTAGAGAGTGAACTCTTGTATCTTCTTCGAGTTATGTTGTGTTAATTGAAATGCACTGCAGTTGCGAGCAGAACCGAGTTTGGCATGGGGGTTGTGGGCATGATTAATGAAGCACCGACCGTGTTGTGGCCTAGGATCGGCAACGGGGACTCTCTGCAACCTGCTAAAGTCGTTTTGCCTTATATTCCGGATCACGGTGTTAACGAATTGCAAATAGTATGTCTTTTCGCTTTATTTCGTTCAATTTTCCTTCCCGTACAATTAAAGCTGAGTGGTTCACATGTCTTCTAGTTTGCAGATGCTATATGCCAACACGCAAAAACTAGTCCCATTGTGGAGTGCTCGAATGAATACATATCTGTCTTTCATTCCCCTTTCCCTCCAGAAGACGCCTTGCTTGCGATTGTCATGGAAAACTTAAGTCGCAGCCGTGGAGTGAAGCTGGAAGGGTATCATCGTGTCGTGACGGAGCCCATACTCACAACAGAATATTTGACAGCAAAATGGAAAGTCAGTCCTAGTCGGATTGTACAAGTACACGGTTCGTTTTTCATTTCTCTTGTTCTTCTTTTTTTCATTTTCTCCCCTTTGCATCGTTTGACTTCATTGTCTTTTTATATACTTATATATATATATATATACATGCTTGTCGTGATTATGGCGGTGGCGACTTCCAGACACTTTGCTAGAATTGCATACAGGTAGCCCTTACCGACGACTCCGAGTGAAGGAAGTCATTTCCAGTCTCAGCGACCCCAAAAAACATTACAAAGTTCTGGACTTTCCTATGTCTCATCAAGGTGCTCCGGAACCATTTGGGTTGTTCATGCTCATTGTTTGTATGTCATATATGCACTAATGTAATTTGTCAGACTGTTCGATGACGGTTATAACTCTTGGAACAACACCAACTTTTCGCATGAATGGACCGGTGAACTGGCCAAAGATCAATGGGGTGATGCTGACTGGGGTCTGTTACATCATGCTGGTACATACAGCAGATCTCACCATGATGCTGATGGTAAAATGACCATTGTATCTGGTGAACACGGCAGTAAACTCTGGGTGGCCTCTTTTCCTAGAGGGCGGACATCGCGCGATGGACTGCTGCGATTCTGGAAACATGTATTGAACACCGATAGCCTTGCTTGTTCGGATGATTGTTCCATCTGCATTAGTTTCACTGTCTGCTTGCTGCCTGGTGATTTGTAGTGAGAATTTTATTCTGTCCCTTTCAGTCATATTGTAACATACATTCGACAGTTTACAGCTGCCTGGTGGTGTACATTCTGTTTATACCCCTGAATCCAGCTTAACACGAGGGGCGTCAATGAGCCTATCCCTCTGTACGCTCCAATTTCGAGGATCTTATCCCTCCTGCAGCCTTTCACCAAACCAAACATCGACACATAATCCATATATACTTGTATTGGGGTTTGTCCGACGTTCTCCGACCTTAACGACTTAATGTCGTAGGCGACGCAGCTAATCCGACATATCTCCTCGGTTTTACATCAGCTTAGGCCATTTGAGGTAATAGCTGTGCAATACTCGACATCAGCGGCATTAGCGCATCAAGTCGCATAGGGCATATCACGAGCATGAACCGGTAATATCGATGGCCCGGCCTTATAGGAGCTCAGTCAACAGTAATTTGATCTTCCGCAGCGAGTAACACCCAGTGGGGACTTAGGGCTAGTGATATGCTTGGCTGTATAACCACAGGATCTTAGATGGCACACTGTACCTAAAGGGTACTCATCCCTTTTCGGCATTATGATGTTCCATAAAGACGACGAATGCAGAATTTCTAATGCCGGAGCAAGAAAATTTAAGTGACGACACGAAAAAGGCAATGTTGTGGGCTGCTGATATAGTCAGAAGGTCTAGACCATTATGTTCATGCATAGCAACTTCAGATATACCAACAAGGACACCATTTATTTCTATCTTACTATTTAAACCTGGTAATTTCATACTGTACACTAGTTACTTTTCTTTATTTATTCCCCCTCATACACACATCAACTCGTTTTACCTCAGTAACTCATTCCAGCTTCGACCATACTGATGGTAACGTTTAATAGCGATCTTCGTTCGCCACAAAGCTCGAAATGCTTGATGTAGTTAAAGCCATTCCGCTTCACCATCATCCATCGACTTAAAACCTTGACTCTTGTCATTGTTTTACTTCATTACTGGCATTTGCTCAGTGTTAGTAAGTGATAACCGTGCAGTACTCACCTCTTTTAGTTTTATAGGAAAGAATTAGCTTCAATTTCACAAGATCAGATTTGTTTTAACAGTTTCAATTTCACAAGACATTAGTCGAACCCATTTGGGCGTCCAGAGCAGACGAATAGTATTGGATAGTTGTAGGGCAGCTCTATTGCGAGCATTGCAAGGAAATAGTATTGAACAGATTTAGTATTGACAGATTGACAGATATAGGGCAGCTCTATTGTGAGCTTCGCAGGAAATAGTATTGACCAGTTATAGGAGTTGATTTGACTGATAGGACCAGACAAACAAAGTATAGTTTGACAGAGATTGACAATTTATAGGAATTAGGACGAACAGTTCGTCACAGATAAAGCCGAGACATAAACAGATAAAGCTGAGGAGACCAGAAATAAAGACAAGACCCGCTATTGCACCGCCATTTGCCACAGAAACATCAACACAGATTGTACCGAGACGATTAGGAGCTCATGTAATACCGACATAATACCATGGACGTTTTACATATCCCAGGTTCTTTCCCATCCAGTTTCATGTTTTACGGCACACACCAGACCAGATAACAGAGACCAAAGGCGACTGCAGAGCGTCGGAATCTGTTAACAGTCACGAGACAAAGAGAGAAGTCCCCAACCAAAGACGACAAGCCAGTCAATGTAGGACAGCCTGATTCGTCCAGTACCGAATATGTGATAGTGTTTTGCCGGTAGAATCGACATGAGTACGGAGGTACTCAGAAAGCTCATTTACAAACTGTGTTCCGAGGAGTGACTTATCGAACAAAACTAGTTGTTCTGCAATGGGACACAAGTGTGAGACATTCCACTATTTCCATTTTGGTTCTTTGCACTGGCGATATTCCAGAAGTATCACAACTATGGTGTAGTTTACGTTCAAGATCACTAAACCATCTGACCACCTCATCAGTGTCAATGTGGTGTATCCCTTTGATGCATCAATGAGGCGTCTCGTTACTGCGACGCTGACGGTGGTCTGTGGTCAACAAACCTCGACCATAATCCTGTTCATGTATATGAAAGTATTGTTCGATTGATGCTGTATATACCCACAGATGATACGAGGCGTAAGTGTTCGCGTATCCTACATATCAACTCATGTATTTACATCTTCGTAGGCCACTTTGAACGTAGTATAGCTGCGTTGATACTCATGGTCATCGTCCCTCGGGATTATCTTCCAAGGTACGCAAGGGCATATCCTTGGGTTGAAAACAACAATAGAACATTGGCCGAGATAATTTCGTCAACGAGTAAAGATCTCGACAGGGTAACACACGCAAGAGCTGCGAAAAAATATGCTTGGATGATCGCCAAGCATCTCGGATGGCGTACTGTGCCCAATATTCGTGCTGTTGTGCATCGTGATGTTCCATATCATGATCCAGGCGAAGAGGTATTTCTTTCACCTGTATTCGAAAAAATAATGTGCATGCAGGAAGCAGGAGATAACCTTGTGGGCAGATGATGTTGTTGTCTGTCTAGACCATACGTAGATGTAGCAACTGGCTGTATTAAAAACATATGGTATCACCCTCCGTATCTCGCTGTCTGTTTGAAACTTATGTCCAACAGTATGTCTGTTTTTAGGTTTTCATTTTCCTTTGAATTTGTATTATTTGTCCTCATTGAGTCGATGAAATGTATGTGCATACGCATGTATCTGTATTCTGTCGCTCCGCTACATCGGTCATGGTAAGTGTTTTCTTTCGATCTGAATCTTTTTAAAAATCTCTTAAATGTTGGTTGTGTGTATCTCGCCATTCCTCTGTACCCATCATCTGCATTTCTTTGACCATTCCCCTGTTCGCATGCAGCATAGCTTCCCGTTTGCTCTGACGATGTCCCTTGTTCATATCGACGGACTTGATGTCCTGTGTGAGTCGACGTCTGTTTCTCTGACTCTCTCTTTTCCGTCCCTCTTTGCTTTTCACTTTGTTTTATCTTATTTTTTCTTTCCCTTTTCTTTCCCTGTTTCTTTCTCCATCTTTTGTTTCTTTGTTGTTCTGCATCAGACGGTACATGTGCTGACATACATTGGATGTAGATTCTGCTTGCTGTCGCTTTTTCATTCAAACCTCATTGATTGCGTTAACTATAACACGATTTTTGCTTTGCCCAAATGGGGTTTTGTGTGTATTGCGCATTGTACTGCGTGTTTATTTCTGTTACCGTAAAACCGATGGTCTGCTTTGCTTGGGCATGGTATTGACAATCACTGTCATATTGTATGTCGCTGTGGAGCTTCATTGTGTAAGTCGTGACTGCATCTCCTCACGTGTTCAGTCTAGTTTCAAAGGCGGTGCTAGAGCCTTGTACATAGGCTGGGACATCCTTTGTATGTATGTGATATCTGATATGAACAACATCAGCAAGCTGGATCCAGGTACCAGATTCATTTATCATGACTGTGTATCCAAGACTTTATCTAATACATATAGGATTAGCATGGGATTCATGTGTGCAGATATTCCACTTGCTTCCGTCATTCACTGTGTTCCAGTAGACAAGTTGCGCAAGATGCTACGCAATATACACGGTCTATCTGTGGGACCTAAAGATATTAAGTCTGCCCTTCTTGACAAAGCTAATGCACATGAATGTGCATTGTGCAATAAGCATATATTTGTGTTTAAAATATTGCCATCTTCCTCTGACAAGATGGCACTGAACACATCAAAATATGACAACAGATCTACTGTTCCATATAATGAGCCTTCTGCCACCAAATCATCTGCTCTTTCAGCAGTCACCAACGATGGACCTACAATGCCCTCAATTGTCTCTTTGTGTCCTTCTGAATATCTGCCTCATGCTCTAAGTGATGGAGAGAGGGCTACAATACTGTGTGATAGTCTCATGGCATTGCAGCCAGGTCAGTTTCAAGAAGCAGGGTGTACCATATGTGGACAGCTGACCACACTAGAGTCTTTGGATAACATTTGACATGTTCATGGTCAATTGCATGTGTTAATCAATGATAAATGTACCTGATCTGAGAGAATTCATGAAAAAGAGACAGTTCACTGTTTGCAAGGTCCAGTTCAGGATCATAGTACTGATTTCATCTGTATTCCATGCAGAGAGTCCATTTGTCACAATCAGGTATCTAAAAATGCTCTGGCCAATGGTCTGTGGTTAGGTGATGTTCCCATTGTATTGTCCAGACTTTCTTTAGTCGAATGTATTTTGATCTCCCGTGTTCATCATAACTGTTGTTTTGTCTGGGTTGGTATAGCTGGTCAGCCAGGTGCTGGAGCCAGAAAAATGATTTCCCATGTAGTAACTTTCAAGATGCCTGTAAGTAAAATATTTGATGTGTTGCCACCTCCTGCTAAGGAGTTGGACAATGTATTGGCAGTTATGTTCACCGGACCTATGTTACCTACAGAACATGAAATGCAGTGGACTCCTCTCCTCGTCCATCATGCATATGTGTTTGAAGCATTGCATTGGCTGAAACTCAATCACTCTGACTATTCCCATGTCATCATATCTCGCGATAATATGTCTACATATGAAGACAGGTGCCCCCCAATAGCTGTCATATACAAAGACACTTTAACCAATAAGATTCCCAGAGCCACTAGCATATTTGATAATGATGACAACAACAGAACATCTGAAGGTCTGTGCCCTGTCATGGTACATGGTTTAGTTGGGGAGTCTTTTGATACATTGACTCTTACACAGCAAAAGTCAATTGCCACCCTTCATTTTAAGTCAAATCATGGCATGCTTGCTGTAGGTCATGCAGAGCAGCCTCAATCAATATATAATAATATGACATTATATCCTTCTATGTTCCCGTGGTTATTTCCATATGGTTTGGGTGGCATAGGCATGATGAAAATGTCTGACGCCACACACAAAAAATGGCTACTCATGTATCACAACAAACACTTCCAAACTGATGTATCCTTTCCTTTTGTTGCCTTCAGTCATGAGCAGATCAAAAAGAGTACTACAAGTGGTTTCTTGTTGGCTGATAAACATAAATTCGGTGCTATATCTGAGAGAATCCTGAGTCTAAATGAAGAGGTCTTGAAAAGCATATCAGAGCATTTGTCTCATGGAGAAGTAGTTGTTCCCTCCACAAGCGCCGAAACATCATGTTTTCAGTTGTTGAAGGATCTTGATCATGTAGCACACAGTGTAGACAGGTCATTGACTTTGAAGAAAAATATGAGAAATGAGGCATACACGCTTATGGCTGCAGAGGGCGCCCCATCTTGGTACTTTACAATGGTGCCATCAGATTTCAACCATCTGATCAGCATTTATTGGTCAGAAGATAAAGTCAAATTTAATCCCATTCTGTTGATTGAACGTGATCGTATTTGTGCTGTAACAGGAAATCCTGTCGCTTGCACCTGATTCTTTAAGTTCATGGTCGATAACTTCATAACATATCTATTGTGTGTTGGGGATAGTAAGCGAGGAGTATTCGGTGATACGTGTGCTTACTATGGTACTGTTGAACAGCAAGGCAGACTGACCCTCCATCTACATATGATCGTATGGATACAAGATATGCCAAGTCCTCAAGAAATATGTTCACATTTACTTGATGGAGATTCATGTTTTCAAAAGAGTTTGTTAGACTATCTGGAAAGTGTCCATAAAGGCAAATACTTTACAGGCACTCAAGATATGGTGTCGGATGCAAGATACCAAGAAACCCTGCAAGATGGGTACCATGATTTCACTCTGCTTCTTCCTGATATTCCACCCAGTCATTGTTCACCTTGGTCTAAGACCTGCATTGACTGCTTGGATGGAAACACCACACATACTTGGTGGGTATACTTTAACTGCATGGTTGATTTCATTGTTAATAAATGCAACACACACAAATGCATCTCAAACACTTGGGCTGATGGGACTTTGAAGAAGAACACCAATGCAAAGGGCTGTCTGGATAGTAGGACCAGTAGATGCAAAGCTCGCTTTCCCTGGGACATCCATGCAGAAAGTAATGTGGACAAAGAGATGGGTCATGTCAATGTGAAAAAGGGTGAAGCTTGGATTAACATGTTTTCTCCTGTGATTTCTTATATCTACAGATGTAATACCAATGTAACCTCCCTTCATTCAGGAACTGCTATCAAGGCAGTACTGATCTATGTGACAGATTATATTACAAAACCAGGCCTCAAGACCTATATGATATTTGATTGCATTCGCAGTGTTTTGCAACACAGTCATGATCATCCTCTTGATCCTGATTTCGATCGCAAAACACGAGCATGAAAATTAATTATGCAGATGGTCAATGTTTTGGCCATGAAAACTGAACTGGGCTCACCAATGATTTGCTCTTATCTGCTGGGATTTGGTGATAGATATACTAACAAGAAATTTACCGTTTTCCCCTGGAAAAGTCATGTCGAGGAGGCTAACAGTTACTGGGTGCCTGAAAACAAATCAGATAGACCAAGGAAGGTCTTACTGAAAAAAAAAAAGGAGATTCAGTGATAGGCATATCACCTGCAGATGACTATGTGTATAGATCTCATGCTATAAGCCACATGTGTCTGTATGATTGGGTATGCCTCTGTTATTGCCAATACAAGCATCAATGTCCTCAACAGCCTCAACATGTTGATGAATCTGATGAAGAGGTTGCTGCAGAGCCTGATGAGTGTCACAGTGATGTTGATGTCAAATGCAATGGTAGACCTGGTCAAAAAAATATATATGAATTTCTTCCTGATCATCCACTGGCTGAGTCACATTGTACTGTCATGCACAATTCGAATGAGAGATATGTTCCCAATTTTGTTGGTGGTATGCTACCCAGGAAAGATAAAGGTGATCATGAATATTATTGCCTCATGATGTTAACACTTTTCAAACCTTGGAGGTTGGGGGAGGGATCTGAAGGCTAATGCTGAAATGATTTGGGACAATGCATTCAGTGAACACAAGTTCTCTTTAGATCAGCAACATCTTATGTCAAACTTCAATCTTTGGTACAAACAAGCTTCTGTCCCATGCCTTCGTCATGATTGTGGAGACCCCTCGCATGCTTGGGCCCTCCACAATCTTGACTGCAGCATGGAACTTCAGCTTGTTGGGGCCCACCCCAAACCCGGCTTATTACTCCACTATATATACCATTCTATATCTTGAAATTACCTATATCCATGGGTTTATGCTGTACTTCTATGCTTAATCAAATAAACCTAATTCCTTTCATGCATCTTATCTAAGAATAGTGACATGCATAGGTTTGTACCTATTAGAATACACCCTTAGCTATAATGTAGACTATAGGTGCTCATTAGTAAGGTAAATAAGGTAGCATAGGTAAGTACTCACCTTCATACAGTATAGCAATCTATAGTAATAAGTGGAAACATGGTGAGGGTACTCAAATGTCTATATTCAGTATATAATTATCCCAACATAAGGGTATCAAACTTGGCCTACAGAATGTGATAGAGCTTCTTGCTTGTCAATCCAACATCTTACTTGCCTTAACATATATCTCATTTGTTCACCAACAATCAAATTTTAAATATGACTAACACAGGTTAGCAAGTATTCCTCTAAGAATATTGCAGCACAACTCCTTTCTGATATTCCAGATGCACCAAAAATTGAGATAGCATACACAGATATTCCAAAATACCAGAAGGAAAGCCCTACTACCT
>JANDKJ010000624.1:0-42207 GCA_028551335.1 Armillaria sp. CMW 4456 | reverse complement strand
ATGCCCCCCTTTCTGTCGTACCTTATCTGTCCAAAAAACAAATCCTATTTCAATTTACCGTAGAATATATAAAGACCTTGAAATGTATTAGAGAGTAGCTTTCGGAAATCGATACTATTACCTAGTCACTCGACATCTGAACTCGAAGCGTGACAAAACTGAGGTCTCCCTCCTTTCGTCACACATTTTTGACTTTTACTACTCGTGCAACCGAATGACTACTCTCTAGCTTTATCAAAAAACCTCACTACTAGTGGGCGTTCGTCCTGGGACTCCATCGGCCTGATCAACCGACTCCTTCCTCGACATCGCCGACTCTTCTTGCTTCACTCATAACTCTCTTCTTCTTTCAAACATGGCTTCAACCGGATATCACTTGCGAAGCGCTGGACCTATTGGGTCTGTGGGCGCTGCTTCAGGAAATCAGGCTGGGGCGGCGAATAACCCCCAAGAAAATATGACAGGTGAGTCTTCAGATAACGAAGAGCTCACTGATTTGTCCACAGACAGCACGTCACCAGATGGAGGGCATGCTGAAGTCGGGGGCCAGGGGCCTACCGCACCCATCAGCGGAATGCTGACTGGGGATAATGAAACCAGTGGAGACCTCTCGGGAGGCTCCACCACCTCCGTTAGGAGTAGAACTGCGATGGCGGCTCGGCAGGGTGTCGAGTCTGCTGAGACCCAGCGAGGTGCTGGTCGTGCTCTCAGTCATGAGCGGCATGATGAAGAAAACTCTTCAGAGGATGAAGGGTGGGTGACGCCCCGTCGGGGATCCCCAAGACAGAGACGAGAAGGCTCGTCATCGGCATCAATCGTAGCTGAGTCTATGGGGATTGGTCGTAATCAGAACCAGTATTCTGTACTTACTGAGAATGAGGATAGTACATTGTCTCATAATCAGCTGGAAACTATACAACAGGCGGAAGCCTTGCTATCGTCTCCTGTGCGTGCGAACCTGGATTGTCGTATGAAAAATATTCGTGTTTCAAATGATAATGAGACAGAATCGGAAGATGATGCACCCGCTGTCAGAACTACGGAATTGGCTGTCAACACTGGAAATCAATCAACTCAGCCCTCAAACATGGCACCACCGCCCATGGATGAAAACAATAGCCATCAAACAGCTTTGAAATACTGGGAACGGGTTAGTCTGGAAAATGCAGATGTTCGACGTCAACTGCTTCGCAATCTCCTGGCAGAAGAAGAACGATTGGTCAACGTCAATAATCAGGAGACGGTTATAGAACCACCTACCTCCAACCATCATGTCACATTTATGGACAACCGGCTCGGATCACAGGACTCACAAGTCGTCTCTGACAAAGACCGAGGACCTTCGCTTGATCGACAGCAGACGAGCATGGACCATTCAGTACACCACCCACCCCGACGGAGCCCATCCGTGGTAGCTCCCATGATGGGTGGTAGCCAAATTGGCCCTGCTTACCCTTTAGAGCAGGTGGCACCTCGGAGTTACCTAGGTCGAGCGTTAGGAATGGACTCGTTCGGAGAGGCGAGCTCACCTAGTGAAGGATCTTCTGACGAGTCCTCCTCGGATGGCCTTGATCAATCTGACCATGAACGCCATCATAAGAGGCGCAAGCATAAGCACCGGCGCCGGATGAGGGAGAAGGAACTGAGCGCAATTGCACCCACTCCGTACGATGGTTCCCCTGATCCAGAGGCTGTTACCTTGTTCATTCAGGAGTTCGAATACTATGTTAAGGCTGCCGCCATACCTCGAGATGAGAGAGTATTCCGGGTGTCCCGTTTCTTGAAGGGAGAGGCTCGGAGATTCTACATCCAGGTTGTCAGTTCAAACTATCGAGACTGGACACTTAAACAATTCTATCATGAGCTATTTAATTGGTGTTTTCCTCGTGATTATAGAACAGACATACGTCGAAAAATTGCGAAGTGTTTTCAAGGATCTCGTCGTTGCCGTGACTATGTCTTTGACCTGAGAAATCACTACACCATGCTTGGGGATGAATCCGAGCGAACTCAGGTATTAAAATTATGGCGTGGCCTGCGTCAGAGTATACAGTCAGAATTGTTACTGAGAGGTTATCACCAAGAGGTTAATACCTGGGAAGAGATTGCAAGCATGGCCGAAGTAATTGAGATCGCACAGGAAAGTGCAGACCAGTCACGGAAGCAAAGTGTTGAGCATAACCGACGAGCAGTCAATACGAATACCAATGCGGCTACAGAAGGCACTAAGCATAACAAGATTCCGCGACACAAGCGGGATAACTCACCCAAGCCAGCGAGAATGAGTAGCTCGCAGGAGGGCCGAGAAATTCGCTCTGGCGTGACTCCGGGATCCAGTACTCGACAGTGGGATCACTCTTACCAGAAGAGGCCCCCATGGAAAAAAGAGCTTTCTCCAAAGGAATGGGCGGAGTACATTGCTGAAGGACAGTGTTTCCGATGCCATAAGACAGGACACAAGGAGCGGGAGTGCCCCGACAGTCGCTCAACTATGACAGGCAGTCGAGGGAAACCTCCCGGTGTGGCATCCGCAAGTGTCCATCTGAACCTGGCAGATGCACAGCGTATGGTTGAATTAGTTGACACAGAGATGGACCAGACTGCAATCAGAATCAATAGTGTCTCAATGAGCGGAATAGAGGGTGCGACACTTACTGAGCTGTCGCCGCCACCTGACTGGATTACAATGGATGAAGACTACCCTCCTGATGACAGACAACGAAGCATAGCCTTGCCTATGGGCAATGTATACGGGACTGCGGCCGAGCGACTTCTTGCTGAAGGGGCCCCGTACCCAGGGGATGAGGAAGGAGGAGTCTCTGAAGTAGGGGATCCCCGATTCCTCGTATACCAGGTCCAAGGAGGGCGGTTCGTTGTCATGGACAACTGTCACCATGAATGGGAAAATATCCTAGTCGCTGCCCACTGGGTAAAGTGGGGTGGCATCGCGGACTGGTACCGAAATTATTGCGCTCGTCGGAATGGATGGACGAATAATCCGCCACGATGGATACATGACCGTTTTGATGTGCTGCAGGCGGCGGTAAAAGCTGCTCTGGACAATGGTTTCGATATGATGGGAAGTTCCTGATTTCACGTATACACAACGAAGGATGGTCAGCTGGGAATACAAGACTGTACACTGGGATACATGTTCGTCCTGCCTAGGAAGCTGGCAGAGAACTCACACTTCAGGCTATTGAACTGGTATATCACTAAGGTTCAACGCCATGAAGGGGGTGATCAGCAGCACAACCTCTGGAAGGACCGCAACATAGGGCTGGCCAGGATGGACTCAACGACTGACTTCCCGGTATCCTATCTGGGAGCCATGGACAATCCAGCGGAGATATCCATCTCGTTGAATGCGATAGCACGCGACCAGCTCACGGGAATGGAGCGCAATGCCGGGGCACCAAGGGACTTCAAACGTCTGGTCCCGCTCCCGATTGTTGTCATGGTATGCATCAACGGAGCTGAAGCCCGTGCCCTGATAGATACAGGCTCCCTAGGGGATTTCATTTCATCTACGCTTGTGGATCAGCTTAAGCTCAAGACCATCCAGTTAGAAAAACCAATAGCCTTACATCTGGCGGTACAAGGGTCTCGGTCGCGTATCAACTATGGCACGACTGTGAGATTATCCTTCCAGGAGATCAGGGATGAGACACGGTACTTTGATGTGTGCAATCTGTCCCAGTATGATCTCATCCTTGGGACACCCTTCATATTTCAACACTCGGTTTCACTTGGCTTGAACCCGGCTCACGTCACAGTAGGATGGACCGCCCCCTCACCGATTGAGGGAAAGAACATCGGAGAACTGTCCTCGCGAGCAATGGACGCTGCTATAGACCAGATTGCTGTTGTACGCGCCGACATCATGGCCTATGCCCATGGAAAGGGGCTCTTCGAAGACGCGTCGCTTACTCCGTTACCCCCTATGAGAGCCGTGAATCATACAATCCCTCTGAAGGATGAAACGAAGACTTACCATTGGAGGCCCTCTCGCTGTCCAGAACCGCTCCTCCCTCAATGGATCCAGAAACGCCAGCGGTATTTGGACTCGGGATGTTGGAAACTGACCACAGCCCGTAACACGGTGCCAATGCTGTGCATCTATAAGCCTCACCGACCCAAAGGCGAGCCAGAATTACGCACTGTTTTCGACCTACGAGAACGCAATGCTAACTGTGAATGAATGACCGCCCCTCTACCAGCCATAGAGGCCGTACTGCGCAGAGTGGCCAGCCACAGATTCCGATCCTCATTCGATCTACAGGCCGCGTATGAGCAGATCCGAATCGTACCGGAACATGTTGAAAGGTCAGCCATAACCACACCGGATGGAAACATGGTTTCCTTAGTTATGCAGCAGGGGGACTGCAACGCCCCTGCTACATGTCAGGCATTGATGAATCATATCCTGTCATCATATGTTGGAGTATTTCTCGACGTCTACCTAGATGATATAGTCATATACTCGAATTCTCTAGACGAGCATGTACGACATTGCCACATTCTATTTGATACCCTGGCAAATGAGAGATTATACTTGTCAGAAAAGAAATGCCACATACTTGAGGAGAGTCTTAACCTCTTAGGACATGTAGTGAGCAAGACTGGCGTACGAATGGACCCTGCAAAGGTAGACAACATACGAGCATGGAAAACTCCCACTAACAAGGATCTCCTCCGTGCCTTCCTCAGTGCTGTAGGATACCTAGCGGACAGTGTTGCCAAGATCCGTGTACCCATGGGTACCCTCCATAATCTAACGAGCCACTTGGTGCCGTTCCGCTGGACTTCTACGCACCAACGTGCATTTGAGGAAATTAAGGCCTGTGTACAAGCTCACCGTGAGCAGTGAGCGTGTGCCACTCAGATATGGACCAGACTCACCTCCTGTAAACCTGGTTACAGATGCCAGTGCCACTGGCATCTCAGGCATCATCAGCCAGGGAGAGGACTGGCAAAGTGCAGTCGTCGCTGCCTTCTTCTTGGCCAAGCTCAAGCTGGCACAACAGAACTACCCTGTGCATGAATTAGAAATGTTTGCAGGAGTGGAAACAATGAGACGTTACCGAGATATACTGCTGGGCCATCCCTTCAGGTGGTTCACCCATCATAAAGGGCTGGTGCACTTGCTAAAGCAGCATAATCTCTCTGGATGACAGGCCAGATGGCTTGAGCTCACTAGTGACTACAATTTTGAAGTCATATATGTACCTGGTGTTAAGAACCGATTGATGGATGCACTCTCCCATATGTATGCTCACGACACCCCAGGGACAGTATGTGCCCCCTCTGAGTATCCACAACATGACAAGGACCACCTATACGAGGTCCCTGAAGTCACAGCTCCTTTGCTTGTCGGAGCTGAGGCTAACGCAGCCTGACTAGCAGCCACAGTCACCAATGATCCTTGGAATGGATTACCCGGGTGACCAAGAAAGAATGAGTCCACTGCAGCTTTGCATGAAGAATGGCAGGAAAAGTCCACATCATCAGGCCTAGGTTGGAAAACTCAGAGTTACCTGAGTTGCTAGATGGCCATGAGAGAGAGACAAAGTCCTCCCATAGATGGTGACAGGAGAAAACAGATGGATGGGACATTCCCATGGTGTCTGGGACAACTATTCCTGACTCCCATGGAAAATCTAGTCCCATGAACCTCGGGGGAGTTAGTACTGCCTCCCATGTGGCCCTCTTCACTGCCTCCACCATGATGCTCCTGCCTCCCTCGTCATCTGAGCCTGAGATGGAGGCCATGCAACCTACTGATACCAGGAGTAGGGATGCCCTTGACCCTGCCAATCCTTCCCTTGTAGAGGTGATGAAGGCCAAGTTGCTGGAACATGACCTATTCGCAGCAATCCAGGCAGCATATTTGATGGATCCCATGCTATCAAAGGTCCTGGATTCACCTCATGCCTTCAAGAATTTTGTGACCAAGGATGGCACTTTGTTCCTTTGGTCTGGAGGGCAAGATGTGCTGTGTATCCCTGAGCAGGTGAAATTGAGGGGAGAATTGGTCCGTCATGTTGTTATGACTGAAGCTCATTCTCTCTTAGCTCACCTAGGCTATCTGAAGACACTGTCGTACCTGCGGGATCACGTATGGTGGCGAACAATGGCCACAGATGTGCGATCTTTCGTTGATGGATGTTCAACGTGCCATCGGTCCAAGCCCAACAATCAACGACCATATGGGCTATTGAATCCTCTCGAGGTACCGGACTCTCCATGGCAAGTTATCGGCGTGGACTTTGTAGGTCCTCTCCCGGAATCCCGAAATCGGGACGCCTCCTACAACACTATTGTGGTAATTATTGACACGCTGAGTTCGATGGTTCACCTGGTTCCTGGGCGGATAGATTACTCCGCTCCCCAGGTGGCAGAACTCTTGTTTGAACAGGTGTTTAAGCTTCACGGCCTGCCTGAACGAATCATTTCTGACCGGGATGTGCTGTTTACTAGTGAATTTTGGACGAAACTGCACTCCCTGATGGGCGTCTCTCTGAAACTATCCAGCTCATACCATCCTGAGACAGACGGGGCTACCGAGCATGCAAACTGAACAGTAACACAGATGCTGCGTGCGTGCATAGCACCCGACCAGCTCGATTGGGTTGCACGATTGCCAGCCATCGAATTTGCCATAAATTCAGCAAGATCTGAATCGACGGGGTATGCTCCCTTCTTCATTAATTATGGACGTGTTCCCCACTCACTGGTGTGGACAGCTGGTGTTAATGACTCATACCCGGGAGTGCATGATTTTGCATTGCGAATCAAACAGGCCATGATATCGGCACACAATTCCCTGCTTGCGGCTCGTGTAAAACAAACTCGGGACGCTAACAGGAAACGTCGGCCAAGTCCATTTGCTAAGGGAGATATGGTCTACATCGCCACGCAGAATTTGACTCTGCCCAAGGGACTTGCCCACAAACTGGCCCCGAAGTTCATTGGCCCGTATCGGATCTTGGAGGATTTCAACAATAATTCATTCCGGATTGAGCTACCACCAGAATTGCGACGTCGAGGGGTTCATCCTGTCTTCCACGCTTCTCTGCTTAGGGTACACGTGGAGAATAATGATGTCCTCTTCCCTTCTCGGACGGATGTAAGTGTAGGTTTGGCGGAACCGCTGGACTCTATTGAATGGCGCATAGTTCGTTTTGTGGATCACAAACGGTATCACAGACAACCCTGTCTTCGTGCAGAATGGGCATTGGGAGACATGACATGGTTGCCCTTGGAGGAAGCCAGGAGCTTTGCCGCATTCAAGGAATACCTGGATGTCTTGGGGATTCCCGAGTCGGATCTGCATAAGTCAGCGGGACCCAGGGACAGACAAATTCGTGACTTATCAGCTGCTCACATTGGATATTCGTTTGTTTATAAGGCTCAATGTGAACCAGTGGTAGTATTCAACTGACACCCGTACAACCACACACACATGTCTTCATCTCCTCCACCAGTTCTTGTCAAGGGACTGGATCTACTGCTCGTTGATGATCCCGATGGCCAGTACGTCGTGCCTCGGGGATTGATTGAGTTGTTTTGCTCCCATGCACGCTATCTAATCGGCAAGCTTCGTGTATCCACAGATACCTATGTGCCTCCTTTGGGTTATTACATGTTTGCGGAATACTGGAATGGAACAGGTGCTCACGCCAATCACTGCTATTTTCCAGTGGTAGAGGTTGATGGTGGGACCGGCAATGAGGAAGAGATCCCTCGCATCACCGATTTTTTACCACCTGCACGGAAGCGCCGTGCTGACCACGATCTCGATGGATCTCCCGAGTCGAGGATTTTTCGCTCACCATGGTATCAGGAAATCACGTTGAAAGCGGTTTTCAATGCAGTTGGGTCCAGAAATGACCCGCGAGGTGGTCGCCCAGGACGTAGACATCACAACGGAAATGGCTCAAGGACTGGAACTCCCAACAGCCGAGCTCACACTCCCGCCGTTGCCCTCACTCGCACCGTCTCTCACCCAGATGATGCCCTCAGGACTTTCGACACCGGGTTGGATCTATTTGCTGACATTGACCCTGACACCGCTCCTGCGGCCAGCCCTTTCGACTTTGTCGCTGCTTCCCCTCCCCCAGCTGTTGTGACTGCGAAGCTTACCCCGGCTGTTGTGACTGCGAAGTCTACCCCTGCTGTTGTGGCTACGAACAAGCCAGTTGGTCCTTCGGCTCCTAAACATGCCTCCCCTATGGAAGAAGACACGGAGATGGAGGATGATGTGCTGCCGGGTATGGCATTGGGCGACAAGGATTTCTTGGCAGACTTAGCAAAAATTGGTTAGACAGCACTTTACCATCGCAAAGTGCGGAGGGTGTGTGTAGCGTAGCGCTGTGCACCACGTCGTACCACCCTAATATGCCCCCTTTCTGTCGTACCTTATCTGTCCAAAAAACAAATCCTATTTCAATTTACCGTAGAATATATAAAGACCTTGAAATGTATTAGAGAGTAGCTTTCGGAAATCGATACTATTACCTAGTCACTCGACATCTGAACTCGAAGCGTGACAAAACTGAGGTCTCCCTCCTTTCATCACACTGTGCATACAATGAGCAGATTGTCAGGCAGAAATGGCATCCAGGTTATTGCTAAGTCACTGTAACATCAACGAAATCCTGAAAGACCACAGTCAAATTATTGGGGTACTGTGCTTTTCACATATTTGTCCACACCTATAACAACAGCCGACTACTGGGCTTAACAGGTGCTAAGTATAATCTAGCCTCAGTATCAATGGCCAACGTGGAACGCCACATGAAAAATACACATGCGACTGTAAAAGGTATGACTTGTTCACCAATGAATCTATGCCATACTCACAAGGACCTTGAGGTCTCATAGATATCCAACAATGCTGCTCTGTATCAAGCACCTAATCGTGATGAGCACCACTTATTGAAACTATCTATCTTTTCTCAGCACCTCCGATATCAACTCTGCACCCGGAATAAATGCCAGTTATTCGGATGCCCTATGCTTCTCCAATGTGATGAAGAACAGAAATATTAGCAACAAACGTCCTTTGGCTCCTGAAACGTGGACCTTTTTTAGTAGGTCAGTTGTAGTACTCCCCGAGACCTTGAGGACAACAGACATTGGCATGGTGACACCTGTGAATTCAATTGCCGTCATCAAGCTGCATAACTGCGGCTGAGAAGCAGTGCCTATTGACATCGCTATTCTGCTCGCTGTTCCTCTGACGTCCTACTCCACTTGAGGAATTTTCCTTGAGAACATCCAATACAGGTACCCACCCTGCATACACAGGGGTCACGGGCGATGGGTGTAGCTCCTGGGTTTCTATATGATCAGACACCATCAAGTTACCTGCCAATCCTCTTGGGAATTTTTCCCATCAAGCTATGGTGCATGTGAACTAGTCACCACTACTTTGGGACAGTGGCCAATTTGGTTGAGCAGCAGTATGATTTGCATATGATAGATTATATAATAAATAAAATTTATCAACATGCCCAAAAAGCAGGCAACTAAAGCACAGTGCCAAAAAGCAGAAATTGCTTGGATTGCAAAAGCACAAAAAAGGAAAGCTACACATGTGGCAGCTGAAGAGTGGCGAGAAGCTCTTTATGAGCAAGGGTTGTCAGCATGGGATGGGACTGTCAACTATGTCCATTCTGATGATGACAAGAGGGGCACAAGTGATACAGAAAGCTCTGATGATTCCGAGTCCTTGTGACTCGGTCTTAGTAGTGCAAACCCCCCCATGGGAATTTCCTAAAGTGAAAGATATTTTACAGATAAGATAAGATATAAGATAAGATAATATTAATTTCTATATATGTATCTAATTTTCAAATATCTTTCTATATCTGGTATATCTAATGACACATTGACTGATTGCCGATGTGCCGAGGTTATTGTATAAGGGTGAATTTCAAAAATATTTCCTTTTCTTGGTCTAAACTTGCGGCAATTGCCAGTATAATTTGAATTAATATCTGCCAAATTGCCGAGGTCACTGTATGAGGGTGAATTTCAAAAATATTTCCTTTTCTTGGTCTAAACTTGCAGCATGTGCTGCTATAATTTGAATTGTCAAGCCTTCATCAAGTTCGATGGAGGTGCTGACAAAGCATTCATTGAGTTCCATAAAGCTGTCAACATAACCCCCCATTCTAGTTAGATGTTGCTAATTGTAGAGGATTAAAATGGCGTATACCTGGTATTATTTTCTTTTATATATATTTTCAATTTTCTGAGACAAATATATATACACCAAACATATGTAGTCTTACCCTCAGCCATTTCTATTATCACATCTGAAGGTTAGTATCTTCTTATCATTTTGCATTAGTTCTTACTCATTATCTTACTGTAGTTATACTTATGATGTATCTACAGGTAACAGAGCCATTTCTATTATCATGTCTGAGGTTATATTTACAATGTATCTACACTAATGACATGTCATAAAATTGAGCCACTTGGGAAAGTATCAACTACACAGCCATTGACATGAGTTTTTATGCATGCCTGTATGGTTTAGCAACAGTTACACTGTGTCTGATAACAGGTTGTTTACCATCTATGAAGGTGGCTTCGATGAAATTAATTGGAGTTGTGAATCAGATGACAGGACCCCTCACATATATGTATATGTATGCATCTTGCCCTGAATAGTGAATAGCATGGGCCTCCTACAGGTATGAACTCTCATACTGGTACCCATACCAGCCACCCTTGACAGGTGTGGATCTTGCATATTAGCAATGTCATCATTTATAATTACATGAGGAACAAAGAATGACTATAAAAACATATTGTGTTCTCTACTTCTATCTAATTCAACTTGCTTCCCATTGAGTCCTGAGCCTGTATCTGTAAAATGTGGCTATGCAATCAAATTCGATGGGATGCTCATCCAGTGTGATGTGGCTGTGCCCATCAAACTCGATGGGCTATCTGTGGCTGTGCTCATCAAGTTCGATGAAATGCTTTATCAGTAGTATGTGGCTGTGTTGAGAGAGCCTGAATGAGATACTGAGTCAACCACATATTTATTGAGCTAAATAGAGAAAAAATTGATTAAGATCATCTCACAGTGCTCGTAGGTTTTTTTAAAAAATGATCCCAGCAATAGGAGTACGTTATTATGATGGATAATATATAATTATTTATTTCATTAGACTAGATTAAGGACTTGGAATATGCCGCAGTCCAGTGGCCCACTTCTACTAGTGATTGGTTAGAGACTGGATCAGATTTGGGGACAGAAACAGACCTTGATTCGGATGCTGAGGAGTTTGCAGAACTTCTGCCATGGGAAGTGCTGGAAGTCTGTCGAGAGGAAGTGGCTGGAGAATTGGTGACAGCAACAGAACTATCTGCCCCTGCACTGTCTGTACCATTGGTATTTGAAACCATGATGGATGCGTCGAAAGTCATGACAGAGAAGCAATGGAAAAGGGAAGGACAGACCCGAAGCAGCTATACTGGCAAAGGGGATCGCACAGCATGATGACATGCACATAATGCAAGAGTGAAGGAAGAGATGGATGCAAAAATAAGGAAAAGGTGAGTGCATGAATGTCTTATACCGCTTGAGGCTCACCTCCAAGTCTTTGCAGTGCTTCAGCACAGTTAATGTGCTCATTCTTTGCTCCCCATCCAAATGCCTCACCTCTTCCTCAAATCCCCCAGCCTCCAGAGCCCTCCCATAGTGCAGAACCTGTACCAGCTTGTGTCGGGTCTATACTGCCATCATATGAATCTGATTTTGAGCTTGCCATGTCAGATGATGACCTTGATGACCTTGGAACTTGGGGAGATGATGAGAGTGAAGAAGAGGAGCAGGAACATACCTTGTTACCATGAAAAATGCCACTGCCTGCAGTCCCATCCATCTGTGAAGATGGTTTTCTTGTTTTCCCACCACCTGAACCGAAATGATGGAAGCTTGATGTACCAGTGTGTCAGGCAAGAAAGGAGAGGAAAGAAGCAACAAAGCAACTGCTGAATGATGCTTTGGATGCCATTCACCAGCACATTGACTCCAAAAAGACAAAATGGGATGGGAACAAGAGTGGCCATAAATGGCCACTCCAAGCCAAATGAGTGGAGGCTATTGAGAGCCATCTGGTGCAAGTAACAGAGTATGGCAAGATGCATACTACAGCTTCACAAATTGCTGCCCAATATCATGGCTGGTCAAAGGAATGGGGAGGTCAGCTTGTTCGGAAATGGGTGCACACATGGGTGAAGGAAAGGAAGCTGCCTGCAGCTTCTTGTGGAATTCATGCCAAGACCTGGTCCTTCCTTCAGGACCCAGTGATACGAGAGCACATCAGAACATATCTGTGGTCAAACAAATGGGCCATGGATCCTGGAAAGCTTCACCTTTTCCTGAACAATGGCTTACTTCCTGATGAGGCAAAGCATTATGCACAGACTATTGTTGAAAATGAGATGCCAGAGGGGCTCAAGCAATACATCAAGCTCACACTTTTTCCTTGCATACACTTCACTGCCAAAAAGAGGATCAGTGTCAGTACTGCAAGGGCTATCATGCTCAATGAAGGCTTCAAATATACCAAACATAAAAAGGCTCTCTGGTATGATGGCCATGAGGCACCACCAAATGTCAATGACTGACAGAACCGATTCATACCTGGGATGGACAGTTACACATCAAGAATGATTCAGTACTGTCCTGACAAGATTGATGAAGAAATTGGGCTTGGTGATGACATAATGAAGTATCCAAATGGATTATTCATCCAACCTCGGATTGTCTGCTGTGCTCATGATGAAATGACAGCACAGGCACATGATGGACACTCCAAATCATGGGTTCTGGACAGTGAACAGCCATTGAAGAAGAAGGGAGCTGGCAGAGGGATACATCAAAGCGAGGTTATCTGCTCAACAGTTGGTCATTTGACAGATGCTGGCCAATCTTTGGAGTACAGAAAGAATTATGAAGGTTATTGGAATGGAGAAATGTTTGTGAACCAGGTAAATACAATATTATGTGTGTGTGTGTGCAATCTGCTGATATATTTCCCAAGCTCAAAGAAAAAATCATTCCTGCATTTGAAAGAGCTCATGGTGCAGGTCACCAGGCACTGTTTCTGATTGACAACTCTCAAGGACATGTGGCATATTCTGCAAATGCATTACTGGCAACACGCATGAACTTCAAACCTGGAGGTAAACAGGCAATTATGTGAGATGGTTGGTATGTCAAGGATGGAGTTAAGATTGTCCAGAGGATGGTCTTTGATTCACACCATTCAGAGCACCCAAATCAGCCTAAAGGTATGAAGGTGGTCCTTGAAGAGCGAGGTCTAATGCAGCCAGGTCTTGTCATGAAATGCAAGAAGAACAAGGCAACTGGGGAAGGATGCACTTCTGATCGTTGCTGCACATGGCAGATACTTGAACATCAGCCTGACTTCATGGATCAGAAATCACTTGTTCAAGAAGTGATTGAAGAACTCAGACATCATTGCATCTTTCTTCCAAAATACCACTGTGAACTCAATTTTATTGAGTTCTTTTGGGGTGCAGTAAAGAAATATCTCTGAGACAATACTGATTACACATTTGACACACTGAAAGCAAATCTGCCAAAGGCAATGGCAAATGTCAAGCTGGAAACCATCTGGAAGTGGGAATTGTGGACCATTCAGTGGTGGGAAGCATACAGATCAGGTCTTGGAGCAAAGGAGGCACAGAAGGTGGTCAGGAAGTTCAGTGAAATAACTTACAGGTCACACAGATGCATTGCAGAAAGGTATGCATGTGCTTTCAATGATTATGTAAATGCCATGTGATTTGATGGCCATTTCACTTGACATCCAGAATGAAAACTCCTTCAATTTTGAGAGTTGGAGGAATCAGTCTTACAATTTTGTTAGTAGCCTAAATACATACATTTCTGTAAGACAGCTAAGGATTTGGGCTATTTCTCATGGGTCCCAAGATTTTGTTCCAAAGTAGTGGTGACTAGTTCACATGCACCATAGATGTTTGTGCATCCATGGCAACCACCATGCCGGGCTCTCATCCTTTCAGGTCCCCAAGGAACTTCTGCCACCTCGGTAGTTGAGCTACTACCCACCTGTTCCTGGAGCATGTCATGATGAAGTGAGATAACTTCTCCATTTTGATCTCTCTGACTCAATTTGAGTCATAAAGAGATATTCTATCCAAGTCTCATTCTGTTGCAGTAGAGATCTTCCTTGGTGATATCTTCCACAAACACGGGATTAAGTGTATTGGTCCCTTTCATCTGGTCTCAAAAGAGCAAAGGACATCCACTTCACTTAGCCCTGTTGAGCGTGGAGTCCTTAAAGGGGGATGGGCCTTGGTGATGTCAATACCCTCATCGTCATTGGGTTTATTGAGATTCAATTCTATGGTTCCTTATTAGGCTGAGATAGTATCATGGCTATCCATGAGGTCAACTTAGCACCAGTTTGATGTGGACAGCCTGCCTGTGGTGCACATGCCAAGGATCCCTGGCTGGACAAATCTCCGATGTTGTTCCGAGTCCTTGTGACTTGGTCTTTAGTGTGCAAAAGTCCTTTTTGAAATTTACCTAAAATGATAGATTGATAGCTGGATGTTTTCAGAATAGATAACAGCTGAAAACAAACAATGCTGATGTGCCATATGCCTTATATAGAATATAATTTGTATATATTTCCTTTTTTACTGTGTCTAGCGATTTCCTCTGCATGGCCAAGATGCCAAACTCATTGGGGCAGGATTAATTTCAAAATAGTTTCCTTTTTTTGCTTTAAAAAAGACAGTAATTGCTGTGGAATTTGATTTATGTTTGCCAATGTGCCGAACTCATTGGGTCAGGATTAATTTCAAAATAATTTCCTTTTCTTACTTTTAATTATAACTACAGTAATCAACACCCCGCACCCACTGTCTACACCCACATGCCGTCAACTCATTCAATTTGCTATGTCATCAATGCCATTTATTGTGTCTCTGGATGGAAGAAGGGCACAAGTTGTTGTAGGATGAGGGACTTGACGTTGCTGTAGAGATGAGATGGGCAAACCATGGCTGGGGGCAAGTACACACTTCAGTGACAGAAGTCATGCTAACCCTGCATTATCATGAAGTTGCCTTCAAGACCAAGGTCATCTGATAGGCCCATGCCAAAATCTGGGTGGATTCTAACCCAATGTTCTTTCTGTCGTTGTTGGGAACATTCTCGAATCACATCTGACTTTCTCTAGCTGATACAGATGGATTGAGCTTGGTAGGGAGTGGCAGGTTGCCACAAATGCTTAAGTGCATTGATATTTTTTTCTTAATGGTTCACTATTTCATGGCTGCTCTTCAGTTCGAATGCACTGAAAAATCTCAACTCTCTTTCTGCAACTGCTGCACCTGCAACTAAGACCACCCCCAAATTAACTATTCCAGACTATTGCATATGTTCGTTTCTACTTCTTTCTACCCTTCAAAGCCTAACTGACATTTTAGCATCATGATTTGGATCAGTTGGACATGAAGGCAACAGGCAAGGGGATGATAAGTGGTGATGTCCTACGATCTGGAGACATGGATATTGACTGTGAGCAGGGAGGTGTTGCATGTTGAGAGTGAGGGCAGCATCAAGGGGGGAAGACAAGGGAATGCATGTAGATGTTCACAGGCGATGATGACAAAGGGCCTGCCATTTCAGTTGAGGTCCACTCGTTATTGCTACAGCATTCTCAACATCCATACACATTGGGATGTCCTGGGGCATATCGCATCCCCTCCTCTTCTCATTAACTCGATGACTTGATCCCTTGGTGTTTAACACGTCGTATCTGCTGCACCATCAAGCTGATATGCCATACTGAGGGTTTCTTCTCATCTGTGATGGGACCCTTGGCATTGGCTCATACCATCTGAACTTGGATGTAAGTCTTACCCATTCACCCAGCAGTGAGGACCATGGCACTCACTCATTCGCCAACTAGATTTGTTACTACCCTGCCACCACTGCCCTATCAGAAGTCTGTACTTGTCATGAACTCACCTATTATCTTATCTAAGCAAGCAGGTTAACACACCATTAATGGACCAGAAATGACTCACAATGGGAAGGACCCCATATTTAGGTATAACCAGTAGTATATAAGGACCTCTAGCTAGGTAGGTAGAACCCCAGCTTGGACTAAAGTCAATAGACAAAGTCTTAACTCAATTGCTCAAGAACAAGTCTCTTCGCTCCACACAACATACTTAACTCTTACTCATGGTACCACAAGGTGATTGTCTGAAAGCGAGACAGCCAGGCCGTTTGATAATTGTTGGTTGAGTTGGACCCTGACAGTACTACTTGACAGTAGTTAGAAACAATTTTATTGTATGGTAAATCAAGCTTTAACAATTAGGGACTCGAACTCATTATGCACCAGGTGTCTCGACTGATGTCCTCTGCAACAGTATACATGTTAACAGCTTGTTGCGATGTCAGGAGCATTGGATGATACTCGGTGAGCATTTAACAAAGTGGTACATAAGCCAGCGTCAATGTAGCTCACAGCATGGCTGATGACATACATATACAGGTGTGGATGTCATGCATCTGGCTCCAGGCAGTCAAACCCCATCCTGCACCTCCATGGTTGGCAGCATTGATTCTGATGGTGCTTGATATATGGCGAGGACCACACTCCAATTAGGCCACCAAGAGATGATTGCTGATCTTCAGACGATGGCAAAGGTTCATCCAAAGACTCATTCTGGCTCTTCACATGTTATTAACTGGACGACAGGACATTTTGCTAGGCTTTAAGAACTATAGAAGCAGTCAGGAAAAAGTCTCCACTCTGCCAAAGTGTTTGATATTCTTCTGGGGTAGGCTGCTGGGTCGGCTCCTTTCTTGCCAATACTGACTTGCCCTGGTAGATGGTGTATCTGAAAGGGAGTTTAAGAGAGTTTTGGATTTAGGTCAGTCACCCTTGTTGATAGATGTTGTGTGATTCCTGATGAGCTCACTTCCACCTGCAGAACTTCCTCTCCTAGAAGGTACCTCCCTTATCACTCTCATTCCTGTTTTGTGCTAACATTCTGACATTTCCAGCCACATGCAAAGATGCAGGGATCAACCCGCCTCCAAAAATTACATTCATCATTGTCGGGAAGCGACATCACATGAGGTTTGCTTGCTGTGTCTAGTGACACATTGGTTGCTGATCTCTCTTGTCAGTTTTTTCCCCAAGGACGGTAAAGACAGGGACAAAAGTGGGAATCTCCTTCCAGGGATGGTTATCGATCAAGTGATAACAAACCCTGTGGAGTTCGACTTTTACCTCCAAAGTCATGGAGGGCTTCTTGGCACCAGTAAAAGCTCGCACTACAATGTATGCACACTTGTTCTTTTTATATCATTACTTGACTGATTCATGTAAAACATCTAGGTCGTCTACGATGTCAGTTGTCTCCTTAACATAATCTGTACTGATCCTGACCATCATTCGCACTGTACAGGAATGTGGATTTAGGTGTGTTCTGTGGTTCTTAAATACTGGGATATATCTAACTAAACACACACTCTACAGCTGGGATGCCATTCAGTCTCTCATATACACATTGTGTTTCACATATGCCCAGTCAACATGCTCAGTGTCTATCCCTATGCCTGTCTATTGTATGCTCACTTGGCTGTCCGAGATGTCCTTGGCTCATGTCACTGGCAGATGCGCACATCGTTTGTAGCCACACAAAGATGCACTACAATCCCCAAGCTGCTCCAGTGTTGTTCGTGTCTGGGGGTTCGGGTTTGTCAGCACAGGAGGACACACTTCAAAGACATCAAGGACAATATCATCCAGTATATGCTACCCAATCTACCCAGATGTATTTCATGGTAAGTGGTGTTTGTCTAGGTGTCTACTGTCATGCTAAAGATGTCTTCTAGTGATATTCCGCCAGATGTTTCAATTGCCATGCATACCAAACCCACTTTCAAAGATACAATAGACCAGTCCCCAGTTCCCTGTATTCAAGTTTCTTGTTCACATGTCATCGGGTTGCGTAGTCAGAACAATGTTTTTGTGTACCATTAATCTCATGCATATGCTTTACATTCCAAAGTATCATTCTGATGTAAGTTGTGTCTACACAGGCCGGCACTAAAAATTGAGGATTGCCTGCATCGCAGCCTACCTTAAACCCTGCTGTTGCGGCATTATTTCGTGTCCAATCGACTGCTAGTGAGGCTCCTGTCAGCAATTGTTCCCACTGTCCTCCCAAGTATGGCTTGTTTATTCAACTCCAAGAAATTTACTATTAAGTATTTTATTGTGAAGGAGCTCGAACCAGAAAGAAAGTTCATCGAACTCAGGCTGGGTGCCACATTACTTTTGCCTATCATCTCTACAATGTAGCACATCCACATCAGCTCCACCATGCTCAAGGTTATCTATTTCCAGCAATACAAGGAAATATAATACACAAATAACACATGTAGAGAACGAGACAGACGACAGTCACGTGGTCCATGACTAGTGACTTCAATGATGTCAACATCCACTGATACCTTCCCAATATTGTCATCGACATCGAAGGACTCACTGACTGTGTCTCCATTGATGACAGGAACAACAGATACCACTGGCACCACTGCAAGCACAACCTTCACTATACCGACCTTCACCACTCCAGGGGATGACAATGGTCCTGCTTGAACTTGGGGAACTTGAACGTGCCTGTTGATCACTACTTGCACCATGCACTTTGTTGAGTTTCCAGCACATGAGTGAATAGTCATGGCAGCAGCATATTAAGTATGCTATATATTTCATGGTCACATAGATTCACCTGTGCACCGCCCAGCCTATTAGTGGTAGGCCCTAACCAGTGGATTTAGCCATCACCACTTTTCCCTTTTAATATCGCTTACGCTCTCAGTGTATCTACATAGTCATATGTCATGCCTCTACTATTCATAAGCTTTCTTCTTTCCAAGTCCACCACGATGATAGGTTCCTGCCAGTACTGAATCGTGTCTCCTGATGCAAACTGGGCAGTCAACAGGTGGCGATATCCAAGGTCATGGGAGATAATGAAGCACATTCCATTCCCATTTGAAGACCATGCATTATGTTTACTCCAGGACATTTGAATGACCTAGTCCTTTTGGTCCAGTGCCACATGGCCTGCAGTTAGGCTTTGCAGCGATTTCCTGGCATCGCAACACCAGTTTGTGCTGACGCTTGTTTCGTTGACGTTGTTCCTTCAGCCAGCTCATTATGTCTCTCTTGTGGTCCTTGCATGTATGTCTAGTGATACTTCACAGGAACTGTAGCACCCCATCGCCTTATCTTTCAGTAGAATGCCATCTGTTTTGTGCAACATACAATATAATGCTACCGAGGCTAGACAACTTGTCATTGCCATTATTCAACAGGGCCGCTCCTGCGACAATCACTGAGGAATTAAGTGTTTGTGGGTATTGATTAATGAGATACTGAGACCTGCTGATTCTCTCTGAAGACGAAGAATACCCATGAATGCCTTGATGGGTGGTACATAAACACGCATCCTGGTCTCAAGGCTAAATCCATGCTCATCAATGCCAAACTTTCTGCTGCTATTTCTAACGTCTACAACATGTCTGCTCTTTGCTCTGGTGTCGCATTGCCAATGCAAGGCACAAAAGGTCTGTGGTCCACCATGACCATCGTTTCTGTTAGGTATGAACCATGTTCGATATAAGTACCTTTTGCTGCACTATATGTAAACCAGGACACAAATGGATGATCTGTCAACAAGACTCTGTGGGTGATTTGAAGATGGCTTGGTACCACCAGTATGGTGCTGTATATCACATTGGGGGATGCTTCGGCGCATGTTCTTGTTCCTCCATCAATCTAGCCCGTTTTCTGAGGTCTTTTTGTTTCACAGCAAGATGTGCTGGAAGTCAGCGATCCCAAGGCTCTGCAGTACATCTTCCACTGATCAGGATATCGATTTCCAAAGGCAAGGGACATCATACGAATAGCAGAATCCATCTTCGGACAAGGGCTTGTCACAGTAGAAGGTATGCCCAGTGTCTTTGAACCCTCTGATTATTGAGAAAATGAACGACATCCTTTCCTTAAAGGATCTGGCCATCAACAACAATGGAGGATCCTGAATGGCTCATTTTCTGCCTCCCAACTCCGGAAATTTCTTGTTGTTTTCCAAACCTCTACTTCTGTTGTTTGTTGTCCCATTGGCACTGATATTACACATCATCACTGATGTGAGCATAGCTGACCGAGAAACTGAATGAACAACTCAGGAATGGTCCCCATGTATTGAATACCTTGGACTGGACAAGCAAACTTGCGCTTGATATAATCGGAATGAGTGTGTTGTTCCTACACCCTTTCTCCAAGGATAGGGAAGACTGACTATATACTAGCTTCCTTCAGATATCAGTTTGAAGCCTTGAATGGCAGACAGACAGAGCTTAGGGATGCTCTCGACAACGTGATGTGAGTCTAAACTCGAATTGGCATCAGGCGATGGCTCAGGCTGACTGCTGGCACAATGACTATGATTATTAGCACAGATTCCCAATTGCACCCTTGTGTCCTCGATCTTCTCTTCATCTCTCTTTGGAGACTACTACTGGATAGCATAGTAAATATACTATCAAGGATCCCATTGAAGGAAACATACCACATGATCAACTTCAAAAGTGTTGCTAAACACATCGCTCGAAATATCTTGAAAAATCAACTCTGCATAGCCTCCAATGTGGAGGAAAAGGATATCGTTAACATTCTCAGTGAGATTTTACCCTGAGATGGCCCTTATAATTCAAACTTACTCTGTTTCTTTCTATCACAGTGCTCTCCTATCTTTCCGATGAAGACAGGAAGAAAATGAATGATGATGAAATCAAATCACAGATAGTGTAAGTGGCATCCTGTTAATTGAAATTTCATTTATCCCATCATTCCTACTTAGCACATTCATATTTGCAGGCCATGATACGACGTCAAACGCGATTTCCTGGCTTCTATACAAACTTGCTTGTCACCCAGAAGACCAAAAGCGGATCAGAGATGAGATTCAACACATTCAGGTGAACTCCTCCAGAGTGTTGAAATCTCATGAATACAATGCCATGCCATTCCTCAATGCTATCATAAAGGTGTCTCTTTGACCTCAGTATCTCAGCTACTCGTATCAATAAACTGACTGCCATCAGGAAACACTCCAAAAGCACCCATTCATGCATACTCTCTGCCGAATGGCAAACCAGGAAGACATCCTCCCGCTCTCTGAGCCTGTGATGACCATGGACGGTAGGGTCACCACTGAGCTCCCAATCTCCAAAGGCCAGATCATCTCGGTGTCTGTGTACACATACAACCAGTGTGTTGTTGCAAAAAAATTGTCTGAGACTTACCCTCACTTGTTTAGCCTCCCCACCATTTGGGGTGACAATGCTGAGGAGTGGAACCCCAGTCAATTCCTCGAAGAGCCTGAGGCAGGGAAGAGGCAACTGCCTCTTGGTGTGTATTCTAATCTGTGAGTACCTTTTCTTCACTGAGTTTCTTAATGTTGATTTGATTTGGTAGGATGACGTTCAGTGAGTATTTGATTTCTCAAGCCCAGCTTTGACTGACAATACAATGCTAATAGGTGCAGGTGTCCATGCCTGCATCAGGTAAGAAGTGTCTTTCATGATGTGATTACAGAGCTAAGACTGTGTCATGATGTAGCTGGAGATTTGCCTATGTATTCTAACTGATCTACCCCTCGTAACAGTCTCATCCAAGTCTACAGGATCATGGAAATCCAAACGGTGACAGTCGAGCTTGTCAGTAATTTTGAATTCAAGCTTCCTGATGGCATGGAGCTACTGGATGCACCAGGGATGCTGAGCACACTCCCTATCGTTAAGGGAAAGCTGGTGGATGGCGCTCAGGTTCCATTGCTTGTTGCTCCTTTGAAGACTTGATGGTTGGCTTCTTATGGGGCAGCAGTATGCTCCATTGATCCGAAGAAACAACAATTTTATGATTATAAGATGACAACATGACAGCTGCAATTTGGATGCAAATATTAAATGTACTGTAGGATCTAGGTAAAATGAAAAACTAAACACAGAAGCGATGATTAAATGATAGTACTATGAAAAAGAGAAAAGCATCACAAAGGCAATTATACAATAGGTAGGTTACAAGAATAATAAAACACGTATCAGTTTAGCATGATAACAACAGAGCAACGAAATGCAGAGATGGAGATGGATACCTATCAATTCCTAAACATCAACTCGCATTGAAGTTCACTAGCATACATGGTTAGCAAAGTGCCTCCTGCCCGTTTTGTGCATGCCATTCCATGCAGAAGGCACATCATTGTATTGAGTCCCAAAACAACCATCTTCGAATCCTGGGCTATCCATCTGCTGCGAATATCCCAATGACTGTGAGCTCGCAGCAGAGTTACAGTGCTCTGGAGAGGCCAAGCTTCTCAGAGCAATGTGGGATATATCCATCTTCATCACACTCAGCATAGGATAGGGATTTTGCTTGCCAGTGTGTTCACACGTCCTGCGGTGGGTGCACTTCCAAAGATGCTTCATCCCTTTAGGGTTCCTGACATCCAAGGTCCAGTATGACCCAGAACCCCGATCTGCTTTCTCTCATCCAACATTGACATAAAGACTCTCAAGAGAGAGAAGACACTGAATGCTGGCCTGTAGTACACCAAGTCTAACAGCAAACAGGAGAAAGAATGGCAGATGACATACCCGCCATGATTTATTCCCTTTCCTGTACCACTCGAACCAACTCTCGATTGTCTGCAGGAGTTGATCCAAGGTCACTCTGTGTCAGGGGTGGCCATAGATTGTGATTCAGGCGAGCTGGGAGTTGGTGTAGTTAGGTCGCATACCGGGTGGGGGATCTGGAAGCGCGCTGAGGTTGACAGCGACATTGGGGGGTATGCTGAACTGCTGCCGAAGAAACGCTTCGGTGTCAGGGATTTGCTCTTCCTGTCGGGTGAAGAGTCTAACTTGAGCATGAGATATGGGGGCTGTACCAACACGAGAGGTCAGAGAGGGGGTCGAATATACGTATGAGTTCCGAGGAAGGCCCAAGCTGGAGATTGGTGGAAGAGGGGATTGCTGTGAGGCGCTATGCTGGCCATGAAAACTGCCAGGCGCCTCATGCTGGGCGTCAAGTGGAGACGGAAAGGGATAGCACACGACTCTGGTGAGGCTAATGCCATTTGTATGTGATGTCGGCACATGTGGTGGATTGCTAGGGGCATGAGAAAGTACTGGGCGAACACCTGGCCCCAAGGCGTAATCCAAAGAGCGCTGCATAGGTAGGTCAATAGGGTGTTCTCCAGGGTAAAAAAATGCCGGCTCACGTCGCGACGCGCATGTGGTCGATATATGGGAGACGGCGCAGCGGTGTTATGAATTGGGAACAAGGTGCGCTGGACAGGCGAAAGCGGATCAACCGGCGAGGAAACATTTACATACGGCCCTGCCCCGGCATATGCAAGAGCGTATCGAATGGGAACCGTCTGACAGGGCGAAACATATTCTGGAACCATATGGATTACCACGACCAAATGCGGATTCGTTGCGACGGTCCGAAGTAATTCAAGAACAGGCAGTAAGTGGTACACGGACAGGCGACATGGCACGTGTGGTTGGTGAGGTAAGAGCAAAATACATGAAAAGATTAGCAGATGTCACTGGCAGACATTATGAAAAGCACGCGAAAACCAAAACCAGACTGGAAAGAGATTGGCGGGATGCTAGATAGATAGTCCTTTTGCGAGCTAAAGAAGTGACAAAGCCTGGGGACGGTGGGCCGACTGGGCACTAGGTTGAAGGGTCTAGTGATTAATCCATAGCTTTGTCACCTTGCTTTTACTTATATGCCATAGTTGTCGGGGTCCGTTACGCAGTCGCCATGTTCCATGATTATTCTTTCTGCACCCTTCAATTGGTGTTTTCCTGTGCCCGACAAATTGATTCCGAGTACCAAAATGTCTTTGAACGAATGACCGTGATCACCTAGGAGCGAGGTTGAGAATACCACTCATTCCGCTGAGTCGCATCACAATAGCAAACGTACCGAGGTCAAAAGGAACATCAGTGGCGCACAACAAGGTTTTCGAGGGAACATGCATCCAGCTTCAAGATGCATAATACCCCGCTGGTTAGCACCGTCAAAAGTGACAACATAATGTCAAGGTTCGGCCTTTGAGAGCGAGACTCACAACAGACGGTCTCATCCAATGGATAGAAAATCGAGCTTGTTTTCCTGCAGTCGCTCCCGAAAAAGTCAAACGGGCTGTAAGAAATGCCGGCCATTGAAAACCCTAGAGCATCCAAGACAGCTGGTCATAGCTCAAAATGACAGCACAAAAGAGCCAGGCAGACAACGCGTCACGGAGTAGATTTTGGATACTTGGGGACTTAGCAACTCCCGGACATGTCGAACAGATGAGCTCTAGGGAAACCCGAATAAGAAAGACAAGACAGGATACGAGGTAACAGACCGTCGAGGTCAGAAGCATCCAAAGGGTGCCGAAGGGCCCCATGGAAACGTGCGATCTGAACGGGCCGGATTACCGTCATGCTAGAGTCCCGACCCGAGAAGATCTGGAATTTATGGTATCTCCTTTACTCTCAGTTGAACAGGGTGACCACCTTCACCCTCCAAGTCTACGTCGGACCTTTTGCCCTCGACAGAATTTGCCACACGGGTTGTTGGTCTATTGGACAGCCCTCTGCTACAGGCACTTTGCACCACGATGCTTCGCCCTGGAGGCAATAGAAAACTGAGGATTGCTCATCTGATTATACACGAGATCCATGCCGCTAAGTACACAGCAGCTTAGTCGCTATATGGCTTTACGTATACCCTGCAGGACCGCAGCAAGATGCTTTGATGCCGCAGAAAATCTCATCACAGCCCCCATTTTAAGTTCACAGGCGCCACTTTCAATGCTGTTGAGTCTGATTGAACAATCGAATCGTACTTTTTTTGGTATAGACTCGATTTTTTGCCTCATTGTGATGGTTTTTCGTAATCACACAGCTCTCCGGCACTACAGCTGATCCATGCTGGATTCTTGAGCTGCTTCTCAGATATGGTGCCATTATTGTCGGTGTGTACCGATTCCTCTCTGAATTTGTCGATATCTACCATAATCTTATTGTATAGCTTCATCCAAGGCCTTAAAACAACCGTACACTCCGAAACAGAGGAATGTATATTCAATCTCTATCGGAAATTACAAGGTACCATCGAGGCATGAAAGCTATTTTCGTTGACCCAAGTCATGGTAACTCGACCGTCCCTTCGCAAACAAGTACACACCACTGAGGCCATGTGATCTCCACCAATAAAAGGACGCCAAGTTTCGTATCTAATAACCAATAGGATTGCCTTCCTACACTCATCTACCTACTACCCATCACCAAAGTAATGCCTCCACGAAAAGCACCCAGTCAGCGAAGGGAAGATTTAGACACTGTTTCACAGCAGGATCGTTTTTCCCTTCGAAGACTTGGTGCTGAGCGCGGAGGGGGAGTCATTGGAGCGCAAGGCAGCTCCAATGTCTCCATTTCCTGTAAGTCCTGTTGTGTCGAACGTGAATGCTATCATTCTTCCCCATTTCTTAACTTGGTTCTTTAAGCCGCCGCACAGGCTGTCGGTGTAAGTCGTCCCGGGTTCGGAACTGCGGGCAGGGCCACGACTATCAGCGTCAACGCTTGCCCAATGGATATTCCCGATATTACAGTGTATCACTATAACAGTAAGATTTCTCTATTTCTTTCTGCTGCAATGAAATTTATCCTTTTGTAGTTGGTGGGTATTGTCACCGACTGTCGTTTGATGCTTAGTATGACCTGATTGTTCTAGCCATGGAGAAGTCGCATGGAGCAGCCTTCAACCTGAAGCTGATCGAAGCGTTGCAAAGACAATGCACTGACGTCTTCGTTAAGGCAGCCGTTTACGACGGGAGGAAGAATCTCTACACAACCTACAAGTTGAATTTCAATGATCAGATATCTCGTCAGGTAGGTTTCTTGGTCACCGTATCGTCCCATTCATCTCAGTGCATGCACAGTTCAACGTGACATGGACCGAGGGAGATCGCAAATCCAACTTTAAGATTACAGTCACGGAAGCGAGAGAAGTAAGCATGGAGTACGTCTCGCTCATCTTCACAGCAAAAGACAAGCACTCAAGCACTGATTATCTGCAGAGTCCTTCGCCGGTACACGACTGGCCAGCAATCTTGGGATGAAAATGTTTCTACAGCTCTCACAGTACGTGTTAGTATTTATTGGACTGCGTGCCCTGTCCTGAACACCCTCTAGGCCCTGAACGTCGTGCTGCGGATGGAGCCGTGTCTGAAACATACGTTCCGAGGACGCTCTTTCTTCAGTGACAAGTTCAAGGCAGATTTGCAGGGTATGCCATTGGAAGCATGGCAAGGATACTTTCAGTCTGTACGACCGGTTCTGAATGGTCTGATCGTAAACATCGATCTCTCTACCGGCGTCATGTTCAAACCGGGCTCTCTCATTCAGACGTGTGTCGAATTCTTCTCAGGGAATCGAAGAGAAGATGCGAATAAGTACCTGAAAGGGCAATTGATTTCTGTGGTGGACCAACGTCGTCTGCAAATATTCCTTTTCGGTATCAAAGTTGAAGTCCAGACGGCTGCTGGTAGAAAGAAGTGTCTCACCATTCACAGGCTGTCAGAACGAGATGCTGCCTCCTCAGTGTTCACCCCAACCGGTGGTACGCAGACCACCGTAGAGAAGTACTACAAGCAGACAAACCGGACGCTGACGTATCCAAACATCATCTGCATGCAGGTAGGTCCCGGATGCTCTGAGAATCGTAAAAGTGTTGATTTTCTCCTAGACTGTTAAAGGCGAAGTCATACCTCTCGAGCAATGTTATATTGTCCCAGGCCAGCTTTCTCGGGCCGAACTCACCCCGGACGCTAAACGGTCTATGATGGAGTTCGCAACGAAGACACCCAGTGAGCGACTGAATGCCATTAAGAGCAGCTTTGAGGTCTTCTTTTTGTCGCATTAATTGATACTCGCTCATTCTTTCTCCTCCCAGGTCTTAGGCTATGGCCAATCGCGATATGTCCGCGATTTCGGACTAGATATCAAGACCGAGTGTCTGCCTATGGATAATCCTACACGGATTTTCGATCCGCCGCTGATGAGATACGGACTAGGATCTAAGCAAGCGACTATCGTGAGTGCTTGATTTACTGGATATGCAGATCATGTTAAATCACCGCGTATCAGCGACCGATAAATGGTGCTTGGAACATGTGAGTGTTGGTCTCTTGTTCAGAGTTGGCAGTGACCTGATGCTGCATAGGGTGGACAAGAAGTTTACCACACCAATGCCTCTCAAGCATTGGATCGTCGTGATATTCGTCAAACAAGCACATTTCTGTGTAGAACATGCAAACGAAACAATAAAGGGACTCATCAAAGGATGTGAAGCCGTTGGTGGGTTATTTCTTCACCTTAGGACTACCTCCGTAGTCTGAGTAAGACCTTCCAGGCATGGTAGTGACAGAGAAAAGCCCTTTGTTTGTCTATCAGAATCCCCAAGGCGACGTGGACAAGGTTTGTCAACTTATATTAGACTTTCGAAGTAACGCTAAAACGGTTCAATGACTTTTACAGTCCATTAGAGACGTGGCAATGCAATATAATAACGACCGCAAAGAGTTTCCGGCGTTCGTTTTGTGCATCATCCCGGATAGAAGTAACGCGGATCTTTATACCGCAATCAAACAGTAAGTGCAGTTTTTACTCCTACGTCTAGGAACAACATTTATAAGTAAACGTCTTCAGTTGCGGCGATATCAAGGTTAGTGGACCGTGAAAGTTTCTTGTGTTTATTGATCATCACCGTTGTTTACAGAGAGGCAAGGTTACTCAGTGCTTGCGTGCCGGCAAATGTCGGGGGGCAAAAGACCAATATTGGGCAAACGTCGCCCTGAAGTACGTAGCATATTACATTCTGCAGTCAGATTAGATGGCTGAGAAAACTTGATTTAGAATTAATGCGAAGCTGGGAGGCGTCAATGCCACTCCAGACCCCGAATCGGCGCCTATCATTTCTGATCCCAACCAGCCAACCATTGTGATGGGTAAGTCATCGTCCGGGTGCCTAGTAACGTGGCTGATTATGTCTACACTGGCAGGTGCGGACGTCATGCACCCGGCCCCAGGCAGCCAATCACCCTCATATGCTGCCGTGGTGGGCAGTATCGATTCCCACGGTGCGCGGTATACGGCCAAGACCTCAATTCAGCTAGGAAGACAGGAGATGATAGGCGATCTCCACACTATGGCAAAGGTTTGCTCGAGCATTCATGCTAGCTACTCATGTGACCAACTGGGCGACAGGGTCTCCTTGTAAATTATATGGCTTATAGACGTGATATAGAGAAGGTCAAGACGCTGCCGACGCGACTGATATTCTTCCGGGGTAGGCAGTTGAGCGGTCATCTTTCTTCTTGATGATATTGACTTCTACTGGTAGATGGTGTATCTGAAGGCGAGTTTAAGCATGTCCTGAAAGAAGGTCAGTTGCAATGCCCCACACTTTGTCAAATGTGTTCCAGCTGATGTTCATTTTTTAAAGAACTTCCTCAGCTCCAAGGTAGCAATCTCAATCATTCTCATTAACTTGCCTTTCTGACCATCCTAGATGCATGCAAGGATGTGGGTATTGATCCGCCCCCGAAGATCACATTTATCATTGTGGGTAAACGCCACCACATAAAGTTCGTTCATGTTCTATTCCAGCATATATCTTCATTTCCTAATGCTTTTCTCTACCAGGGGTTTCGGAAACAAAGACAAAGACAAAGACCGGAGAAGTGGCAATCTCCTCCCTGGTACTGTTGTCGATCAAGGGGTAACCAATCCGATTGAGTTTGACTTTTATCTTTGGGGCCACGGAGGTATTCTTGGTACCAGCAAGCCCATGCACTGCAATGTATGTCTCCTTCGCTTATAATCATGCCTTGGCTGAATATCATAATATCTAGGTTGTTCATGATGTGAGCTATGATCTTGTCCTGGTCTGCACTGATGTTGACTGTATTGTGTTAATAGGATTTTGGATTTTGGTATGATGTACACCTCCTAGAAACGTTCCACGCTAGGCTCACACCACACTCTTCACAGTCCGGACGCAATTCAAACTTTAGCGTATACTCTCTGTTATACGTACGCTAGAACAACACGCGCCGTGTCTATCCCTGCGCCTGTCTATTGTATGTCCGACGGTTCCCTGTGGTTTCCATTGACTTACATATCTGGCAGATGCGCACATTGTGTGTAGTCGGGCAAAGACACATTACGTTCCGGAGGATACCGATAGGGCATTGTCGGACATGTCTGGGACCTCCCAGACCACAGAAGAAACACTCAAGATCCATGAGAAATACTATCATCCGGTGCATACCTCGCAGGGCAAGAAAATGTATTTCATGGTGAGGGCTGTTTTCTTTGAAGTGCTAGTGCTGAGACTTTCATAGTAATTTTCAATCCTTCGAGGTGCTAGATTTCATGACTGCACCACACCTTGATCCCATTTGTTGCTACAAGTTTCTGTGATAGTGCAAACCCAGAGTTCTTCACTTTCCCTCAGTTCTTGATCTTTCTTTGAGGGCCTGTCCCCTCATACTTTTCTTTACACTTTTTATGACTAACAATAACGATTAACGATATCACGAAACTTTTAGCGACTAACGATATAACAAAAACTTTAACGACTAGTGATATCAGAAACTTCTAACAAGACTCTTTGTATGGAAATGTAGATGGCTATCGTTACCGTTTTGCTATATAATGACGTTGTATTTCGTGAAATCTTTATACATTGCTACAATGAAAAATTCATGCGAGGTAGTTGCATTTGTGGTCAGTTTACATAGTTTCAAAGACCTGTATGAACCAAGAGCACAGCGTGGTTGTAGAAATAGTCAGTTTCGCAATTGGACTCATGACAGTTGAAAGGGAGGGAACCGCTTGGAAAGATCCGACAAACCGACCCATTCTTTCGACGATAGTATATTATAGTACATTTCATCAACTTGATTTCAGTTTCATGAGCCATTTCTTTCAAATTTTCTTCAGGTATAAATCATTAGAGATCAGGAGCGGGAAATATAAATTAGATACATACTTTGGTCGATTTCCTTTAACGCCAGTATTGCCGTAAACGCGATAAAGGCTATGAATATTTCCGACTCGTCACCTAGCCACTAGATTATTTTGTTACCGAAATAATCAGCATTGAGGACTTAAATGCCGTTGCTGACGAATACCTTGGAGCAGGAGAAAATGACGGGATGACCCTGGAAATGTATGATTGCCGGATCTGTATTCTACCGCATGGCTAACTGTCAAAATTTCAAAATGCTCCTTCCCTATCGACTATCATCATACCCTGGAGCCAGTAAGCTTTAGGTTTCTGCAGGTATTCCTTAATAATATCGTACAAAGTTTACTATCATCATAGCGTACCCTAATTTCTATCTGAAGTTTTCATGGGAGCAGCAGAGACAGACTGAATGTCAGTAGGTGCGTATACATCTGCTCAGTTACGGATATTTATTGAATCTACCTATGTTTATAGGTAGCAAATCCACATTTGCAAGAAGCTGAGACTCGAAGCTACTTCCTTTCCTCCGAACGCTATCTCAATAAAACAGGGCCCATCAATCGCCTTCCTACCGAACTACCCTCCATATTCTCCGATCTTTTCCCAGCAACATGAAAAAACGGATTCGTCTCTCCCTCGTCTGCTCTCGATGACGCACCATCGTCTTATCCTCACCTGAACCTTGGTCGTCCATCTTCACTTGACGTTGGTGCGACACTGAGATCATCGGCACCTACCCCGTGAATTCGGGTTACAGAGCGCTGGACACTGCCATGCCGAGGAGAGATTCATGAACAAATATTTTCAGGCGCCAATCGAACTATGTGTAGAGCGTACCACTGTGGCGCTCTTCGACGTTACCACTTCTTTCTCCGGGTTCCTCTTTATGACTCGTCAAGGCAGACTGGGTCTTCCTATTCCCCAATGTCTGAGTATCGGCTCATACTGGAGCGTCGACGACCTGTCAGGCTTAGACGAAGCGTCCCGGCTCATCCGACGAGTGCTGAAACTGCCTCACCTCTGCTTTCGGGGCTCCGTCCACACAGGAACTACTCGTCGCTCTCTGCCCTTCCTTGGAAGTAGCTCACCAGTGTCATCTATTTGGGTTGTTGCTGTCTTCTCATATAACACTACCTCGCATACCTTTCAAATGTGGAGAGTATCACCATTTATACACCTAGGTGCGACCATGGGCACTTTTTACCTCACCGCTACGTGTCCTCCCACTTCGATACCTCGATAATGCGGGCTTCATGTCAGGGATTCTCGATGACACTAAACACACACTCTTCCTTACCCGAGAGAGCTGAACATTGCGCAGTGTGCCGCTCAGAGTCTACCGTCTGTCGTGTTGCCGTTCCTCCGAGAAATGGCCAGGCTGAGGTTGGTTGGTAACACTATATTAAATGGCATCACAGTGATCATGCTACTGGAGGATACGCCCCCACTTGGAAGAGTTCGTTTTTGCGGGAGAGTGAGAAAGTGAACATTCCCATAGTGTGTGTGTAACGGCGAAACTCCTTCTTGCCCTCATATCTGCGGTGTAGAAGCTGAAATCTGTTAAGATGACGATGTAGTCGCCTGTTCCTTCGGACCTGCTGTAGGGAATGCTTCACTGTCGGACGAGGGGGGAGGCGTTGACTTTGTTTGGGATTGGACTTGTCGAGGGGTCTTTCATGGAGGAGACTGAAATCTCTTGAAGAGTATTTTCATAAGTTCGTGGTTGAGAATCAGCTTCTTGGTCGAGTATCCTCGCTCAAGCGGTGTTTCTTCTTCTTCTTCCCCTTCCTTTCCTATTTTATTTTTCGCAGAACAATATGAAATTAAAGGACCAATCTACTATCCAGTTCCTAGCGTTGACAACATTTCCTACTCTTGTCGTCCTATATAATCATGAGAACCACGATTCCCTTCAAGGGGTGGTAAGACAGCAGCTTAAAAAGTTGACGAGGCTTCATACAACTACAAAACCTCCATTCACTTTTCGACATTTCACTGCCATTATTGTGCGATCTGCTTTGTACCTCCCTCCACGATCTCGAGACCGGTATCGACGGCACACTTGTTAAGCTCTATCAACTCTTATCGAACATGCGGACAATAATCCGGGATACCCTGAGCGTGTATGGAACAGGCAGACAGCCGCCGAGACAAGACGAGTCGGTGGCAGTCCGACATACACGCTCCCTCTGAGATTCGAGGAACAAAGGGTAAGGGTTGAACCGAGTCGCCAAAATCGCAGTCTTCCCTCACCGCATAGAATTCCATGTAGGATTCGTACGAACTGCTGCAACTCGCATTCAGAGAAAAGACGTGTTGTGCGCACTAAGACAATAGGCTCCTAGAGATACAATGGCGATTTCCTTAATTGTCCACGCTTCTCAGACTCAGATAGGTCATTCACGAATTGCATAAATCCCTATAACAGCCACGGACTACCCCAGCTCTCCTTCACCTGTACCAGCGATGTCGCTTGCTCTGTGAGTCCCTCTCTGCGATGGCTAACCACTCCACCCGCGCTAACCACCCCGATCCATCAGTCTATCCCTCACACTTTCACTCTTCGTTGCTACCACCCTGGCACAGGATGCCACCGCCGACACAGACTATAGCTCCCACCAGGCGACGTTAATAGCAGTCGTTTTGGCAATTATCGCGCTGGTGTTCGTATTCATCACCGCCTCGCTTCTGGTGTTTTGTCGGTGCTGGGAGTTGCGGCTTGGCTGCTGCAAGCGCTTGCGCCGTGCGCCTGCGAATGCAAAGCCCGCGTCGAGGAGGCGGAGAGCAAGAGTAGAGGCGGTTGAGATTAGGTATCCGCCGCCGACGTATCAGGGGTATCAGAATAGCGGTATGGTCTAGTGAGGTTTGAAGATTGAAGAAAGTGGTGTAGTAGCATAAGTGTGTAGCCCACAGACGCCCTGGCTGGCGAGTTGGCAAGACATTCGTTTAAGCATGACGACAAATCTCAGATAATCGTAGTCCTGGTCCAATTTCTTGCTGTGCTGTGTCTCCACAGGGAACATCGCCTTAGGACATCGTCGTTCTAATTCATAAACCATCGAGGATCCACACCAGTGGGAGTGGTGGGTAGCACACGATTCTGTGCGGTGCAGCAACAAAGCGCGACCTGAGCCTACCATAAACCTGACCTGACGCGTCCGCCGAATAGAGCGAGATCAAGTCCAAATCTCTAACAACGGGCGTTCGTCGCTGATATTCGGTGCGAACGGGATATGGAGCTCTGAGCTCGTGTCGGAGGCGTACGGGGATTTCGCAGAAGGACGAGGACGAGGGCCATCTGAGCCTCGGAGGAGGGCGTGGGGACTTTTGGTTGGGATGATGGTGATGTCGGGTTTGCCACACAGGGCGTTCTGTAGGGGTCACCCGGGATCTAGAACGGCGAGGTAGATGCGCGGGGTGGGATTTGGGGTGGAGACCAATTCGTAACACAAGCACGCTCAAGTTGATCTCTTCGAGACTAGCGTGGCAATCATTCGAACCAGTCGAGACATACAAAAGATATCATCTGCCTGCGTCGGGTTGTTCAGAGCTGCATGCTACAATACAGTGAGTTCCAAGCGAGGTGACAACGATATCTATGCCAGACGTACGTGTAATTCGAATCCAAGCTTGAGCCCTCGACCACGACACAGCCAAAGTGACCTACGAGGGAGGAGAGACGACAGACAGGCCTTATTAATATCTGACCAGCCAGTGGATTTCAGAAGCAGGCGCTCCGTATATGCGCCGTGGGGTGGGGAAGGTCTGACTTGAAATCCAGCTTTACCATCGTCCACCGTGAGCGTTGATGTTGGCATTCATTCCAAGGTAGGTCTCCGTGTCAGTGTGGAGGATGACGGCGCCCTATGGCCGAGGATGCTGGTTCACGAGTACTTTGAACGAATTTTCTCTCTCTGACTTGGAGGCCAGAGACCTGAGCGATAGTGGTATTACGATCAGCGGAAGAATCGTCGAAGAAGGGCTGGTTAGGTGGTCTCAGTTTTAAGATTGATTGGTAGATAGATAGGTGACCGGAAAGCCTCGTGGGTCGTCATAGTCTTGTGAGACCGGCAACGCCCGAGACTCACGTACAAACACTCAGTCCAATGTGAAGCCGATAACGTTGCTCTCTCTATCCTTTAAACACACAGAATACTATACCTACCTCAAGCCTGAAGCATCCCCCCTCATTTCCACCGCATGTACCCCCAGGCTGAAAGCTCGAATGGAACTGCCACTGGCAGCTTCATGAGCCGGCAGAGGGATCTCGAATCTTGAATCTCAGAAATGGAGGGAGACCCGGAGAACCAGCCAGTAGCGCTATTATTCCCCTCTTGTCGTACGATAATGCGGGGGGAACGTCAAGTTGGGTGATTGCCGAAACGTCGGGAATTCTTTCTTCTTTCTTCTTCTTCTTTTTCTTTTTTCTTTTTCTTTTTTCTGTCTCTCTGTTTGTATAAGGAGAAAGGATTGGCCGGTAAGCCCATACTTGGCTGATGCGAACGACCGGTCCTTCGACTATCCATACCCTCACGGGACCGAGGGATTTGAATTCGAGCTCACGCCGTAAAGTGAGTAATGTACGTACGTACTTCCCTTTCCAGCGTAATTACGCACCAGCACAAGGGGCATCTTCACCCAATGCTAAGCGCAAGTCAAATTAGGTTCGATGACACCACCTTGAGGATGCATGCCGACCAACGTCAAGAAGAGAAGGCAACATGAAGAGTGACGTGTACTTCCCCGACCCCGATAATACATAGTATTGGAAATAACACACCCTAACGTAAGGGATAAAAATGACAACAGACTAGGGAAATGACAGCGTTTGACACAATGACAAGCAGAGGGCGGTAGTTATGGTATCATATGTACGGAGCGGCGGTACGCAAAAAAGTCATTTTGGGTACGAGATGTAGAGGGGGTATGGTATGTGAGAAGTCCAATAAATATACTGAACGTTCGTAAGGGGTTCGTGGGAGAGGAAGGAGGGGAGGAACGTAATGCGCAAAAGAGAAAAAAAACCCATCGTACAACCGATAAACAACCGACCTCGACTCATCACGGAAAAACTAGCCTAGACAGCAACAACCCATCCGAGTATGGCAGCCACGATGCCTGCACCACCGATGTGGAGTGTCGACGCGGCGTTGGAAGTCGTGGAAGCCGAGGAAGAGGACGAAGAAGCACTGGACCCAGAGCCGGAAGCTGGCCTGGTGGACGTTGCGGACCCCGTGGAAGCAGATCTGAATGAGGAAAAAATTCAAGTTGACAGTTAGTTATCAAGGTTCCGAATAAGGGAAGGAAGACAGGGAAGGTTAAACAATAGGCTCCGATTTCGAAAAAAAGGAAGAGAAAAAAACAATTGGGAGAGGGTGGAGAACTCACCCAGTCCTAGTGACTGACCCAGAAACAGTGACAGAGCCTGAAGCAGTGGCCGCCGTCGATCCTGTAACCGCAATCGTCGAGCCCGAGACTGATGTAACAGCCCCCGTCGAAGCCGTAACAGACCCAGAAGCCGCAGCAGCAATCGAGAAATCACTCGTCTGCGCGTAGACCTGGCTGATATTCTGAACGTTCACGAGCTGGATTGTGAAACCGCTCCTGGAGGGAAATGAGTTTTCCACACCGAGACCACGAGCAACAACTTACGAAGGGACGACTTCAGGGAGCTCCACGGTGAGTGAGCCGGCACTGGCGTTGACGTTGTTCGCGATGGCGAACTGGCTGTTGAAGACAGTGTTTGCGAGCTCGATGTGGAACGTCGAGGGGTCACTTGCGGTGGTAGTCCATGTGATGGTGAGGGTCCCACCCGACGTGACGGTCGTCGAAGGGTTGTTGACAGTGAGGGAGAGCGCCGACAAGGGCAGGAGAGCGAGAGCAAAGATGGAGGAGAACATCATCGCGAACAGTGCACCAAGAACAACGAGAGCAAGTTGAACAAGGGAAGGGTGGGAAGCGGGGCAAAAAATCCAATGTCGAAGCTATTTGAATACAGACCCCACGTGGTGTAATCATGCTTCTCTTTTCCTTTTTGGATGCGCCTCTACGTCCACGGTGTCTTGCTGTCAATCCAGAAGAATTCGGGAGAATCTTAGGGGAAAAGGGAGATTGGGTGGTTACCGGGTTGGGTGAGCCTCTTTGCAGGCGCTGGCCTGCCTGTCTTCGCAAGAAGAAAAAAATCGGGATACCCTGGATGAGTGGCTAAGCGGTGGGAAGCGAGACCTGGCAGCATCATGATTTTGTTGATGGGAGTTGGGAACAAGGAGGCGGGAAGAGGAAGGCCAAGCGGTGGCTGTACGGTATGTTCCGCCAGAATGAACTGGACCCACGACTCACAACCACGTCATTAATTCATTCTCGCAGCACTCTTTCATTATTTTCGGTGTTTTGTTCGAGCGGTAGCGTCTTCATTTTTATTATTACCCGACGCAACTAGCTCTGGGTCCTCATCGAAAATTCACCAGGGTTTCTCCATCTTTGACGCGACCGCCAACCAACACATGCAAAATCGATAATCAAACATGATACGATGGAACGGGTTTTAAAACTCATTGGCAACGTAAGGCTACCCTACCGACGCCGCGAAGCCCCGGCCGCCGTACACCCTACATGGGCAGACTCCCGTGCGGAATTCGTAAGGCTGCAAGCACGCCATGAGAAATGAGAAGGTCAATTTTCCCTGTCGGTGGTACGTTTATGTCCTATCTTCTGTTGCAGGAAGACGTCAATACCGAGCAGGCCGCCGCCACTATAATTTCAACGTGCTGCAGGGACGCACGCGTTCTCTACCACGATATGGAGAACAAATTACAGCCTCCGGGGCCCATACACCTGTGCCATCATTGAAACAAGATCATGATGTTCCCATTTGCTACGCGTAGCACGAAACCCTCTTGGGGCACAGTTTTATACCCACCTCTTCCACCCGCTACTGAATCTTATCACGTATAGTGATCACATGACTAACTCACCTGAGACCGGACGTCAAAGAGACCTTTCGTGTGCCTGAGGTGTCGGCATGGTAATTATACGGCCTTTTCCCCAGTTTGAAAGCTCGCCCGAACATGAAGAGGGAGACGTTAACACCGTCCCCGCTCCAGATTGCTCGGTATGTCATTTCCTTGCCTACCGTCGTGCGGCGGAGAGTTGACGGCGAACGTGAGTATCAAAAGATTTGTCATGAAGAGCTGGTAGGGTTGATTTGAAACGGCTCCTCGTCGAGATCGTGAACACGTAGTGCGGGTGTCATTTCGCGACGCGTTTGTTTATACCTATTGTTTGCTTCCTTCCTTCTGCCAACCATCCCTGGCCCTTCCTCTTATTTCGCCTCGCCCTGGCTATTGCTTATTGACAATTCTTCTTTATGCGACGACTCTCAGGTTTCAGAACCAAACTATACGGGAATACGATGCTTGATTTACCGCCTTGCCAGCTGGAAACAAACAACGATCTCCGACTCTGTAACTTGAAGGTAATCCATGTTCGTCGCGCCATAATGGGGGGATGAATGACTACCTTACATCCCCAGGCTATCATTTCTTCCCCGCACGAAAGGAAATCTTTCATGTCTTGACCTTCACCACCGGAGAACACACATGCCGATGGGTGGCTAGGTGGCCCCCGTCTTGGAACATTTCTTCCTCCCCATCGCTGCTGGAAATGTGTGCTAAGACCTTCACATGCTAGCATCAGAGCTCGTGGAGGATGATGGTTGAGCCGGACACCAAGTTGGCCCTCGGGTGCGCATATATAGAGCGATGCTCCGTTCATGGTCCCCGCTCGGCATTGGCCAGGCGAATAGAATAATACGACTGGTTGCTATTGCGTCTCTTCTACCTCGTAAGGTTGCTTTGGCCTCTTGATGTGCATTTGAATGTTGTCTGCGTTCGCAGTACTCATTCTGTCTTTATTCTCTAGAGTGGCATTAGTAGACATCGTGGCTTATATGTCAAGGATTTTGATTGTTCTTCTCCTGTTCGATTCGTCTGTTGCTATTCGAAATGCCCTTTCTACTAGCAACCCTCACAGAAACCGAAATGTGTGTCGAGACTGGTCAAACCGCATTGTCTTTTTCGTGGGGCAGAGGGTACAAAGTCCGTCATATCGAGCTTTCCGACCGCCACTTCTCCCTTTCTTTGTCGATTAGTCTGCCTTAAGCTTACGCACATCCTTTTATGGACACACGGCTCAAGGAGCCACTACCCGACAGCGATTGTTACCAGCCATTGTCAGACCCTTGTTGGCCACCCTTTGAAATAACAAAGAGGTTTCTCTGCGCCACTTGTCTTGGGCCATTCATTGTCATTGTCACTTGCATGGGCCACTATATATAAACCGCTGAGGTTCTTCAAGTTAACATTACTTGTTCCCTCTCCCCGCTTTTTTTTTTTTTTGCTAAGATCGACTCCGATACTCGACAGAAATCGTACATGTCTCTTGATCAGTTGAAGTCCCTCTTTCATCAAATCAATCAGCCAAAAAGTCCATTGGTGCCAGACCCTCCCCCAGTTCTCAATAGCGATGGGTCCATCATGTATAGATCAGAGCTAATGGTAGGGTTACGATTTGTCGTCAATCTACAGAACGTCTTTTACTCACCAGATTATCCTAGTTCGCTTCGTATGGAGAGGAATCAGTCAACCCAGTGCGTTCAGAGGCCTTCTTGCCTTTCGCCTCCGTTAATAATAAACATAATTAGAATGACCCTAGCCAAGTCGTCTACGAGCTCTACACTCACGAGGTGAGTATCATGTAGACTTCCCCTCCCTTCATCTCACTTATGTATCTTTCATAGCTTCACGGCCCCGACGATTCAGATGAGGTAGTACCATGTAAAGAAACATGCTCCTACTTTGACCCGAGCGGTACCGTTAACATAACCACCTTGCCCGTACATATGCTTTCTCTTTCGTCCCACGCTTCACTCTAACTGAACCACGTAAGTACAGGCAAACCGCCCTGACATCAGCAACGGCGACATCACCACCGACATCAAGTACAAGTACCCCCTACCCATGTGGGCCGGTCATAAATTCTACATCCCATTCGTATCTGCCTATCCCAACTCTTGGGGTGTCACTATGAGCAGGATCCTCCACGGAAGCGATACTTGTTTGCTCCATCCGGGCCACTATCCCAAACCCATAGCCGGGCTTACATGTATAGATGTCGTGTTCCATGCAAGTCCCCATTCTGTATTACTCTCACTCAGAATCTGACCTGAGCACCCGTAGTCCAACGGTTACCTCCCTCAGTATATTCGATTAGCAGCCAAGTGCTCGCATGTGACGGGATTGCGATACTTTGATCTCGCATACGGAATCGCTCACGGTTATCGTACAATATTAAGGGTACGTGGGATGTTTGAATTATTCTTTGGTCTGTCTTTTTCATGTTGGGAATGTTGGCAGAGAGAGGCGAGGAAAATATGCCAATCACGTATGGACGATGATTTCCCGGTGGTTGTGAATGAAGAGCAGCTCAAGTTGATGGGGATGTATTCACGGGATTCACGTGTATGGTGGGTTGAGGTGGCCATTGTGGATAGGGATCTGAGCTTTTTTGGGTTTAAGTAACTGCAGATGATTATTAGATGTTGCATAGGCTGGGGTTGCAAGTCAACGTAAGCTATCAAATCTTTAAAGAGTTCATATCACTTTCAAAATGTGAGTTTAAATTTCAGTGTCAGATGATTACATGGGCATGGCTTCTGGTTGTGGAAATCTTCTGATTGCAAGTTTTGACCTGCCAGTATGACCTATAAGTTGAACAAAGAACACAGTGGTGATCCATCAATAATCCTTACTCCACATGCTATCAGTGCAGCACACACTACAACTGACTAATGTTTCAACTGGTTATCTTTCATCCACTTAACTGCTCCATACTATTATGATCTCAATCTCTGATCAGCATAAACTTGTCAACTCTTGCAAATATCCCCTGAGTTCTTTGCTGTTAAGAATTAAAGTATTCAAATGTGAGCTCTGTAACCACCAAGAGGGATGGTCCACTGTGTGTGAATGTTCCAACAAGTGCTCAGTGTAGTTGGATAGCTTGGAATGGCAAGCACTTGGCATAACCAGTCTGAATGACTTAGTAGTCATTCACACAGTAAAGTGGAGTTGAGTTGGTAGTAAAATTGATTGATCTTCTGTATGTATTACAGGTGGTATTTATATACTTAATGAATTCAGAGTAATTATTCTTCTACAGTCTTCTACAATCTTCTAGCATTGGTAAGAAGATTCAGGAAATTAAGAGAAAGTAATAGAAAGTAACAGAAAGTAAAGGAAGATACTAGTAAGTTCTTGATAAGCCTGAGTACATGCATCTGTAGACTCAAGGGCCAAGTTGAGAGTATGATATCCATAACATTTGCACACTTTTTTGGACTTTGGATTGCAGATTTCATGCAAGGTACAACTTATTGGCTAATAGAAGAACCCAAAGTGTATACCTTCACCCACTCTAACTACTTATTCTTTCAGTCCTAAAGCCTGAGATCAGAAGGTATGGGTAGGAGAGATTTATGGACTGCCTCCTTGGTTATTTTCAACACACATCTCACCTTGGATTGCAGATTGTACTGCACAATTGATGAGATGTCAGCTGATGGGTAAGCCCATATTAGTGATGTAGTTGAGGTGTGTTAGAGGAAACAGGGATTGGGCTTATCAGCAAGCATTTTATTTACCCAATCAGACTCTGATCATGACTGACATATTGTTACACACATGCTGATGGCCCCATGTAACACCTAGACAAACAAGCCCCTTGTTGGCCCCTGACAGCCCTAAGCCAACAACCACAATTCCACAAGACCATTCTAACCCACACTATCACACCTCCAATGCCACCTGACAGACAGTTGATATCAGGAAATAGACACTGCACTACTATTTCACATTTTAATTCCATGTCAGAACTGAAGGCCCCAACTCAGACACTTGTAGCCAGTATATAAACCCATGTATAGACCACTTAGCTCCTTAGTTTGAATATCAACTTGGTTTTGCTTATTCATACAGACTAAGCCTCAGCCTCATCCCAGCTCCAACACTCTGTCTAAGCCATCCTCTTCTTCTACCTTGCCCTCTACTTCCACTCCATCTTCAAGACAGTTGGCCCTGTCAGGTGCTGACAACTAAAACACCAGTTAAGTACCACTTTGTACTTAGTCACTTGGGCCTCAACTCAAGGAAGACATTGCCAATAGCTTCATCAATGCCCACAGTCCCCATCAGCCCTGCACCTCTGCTGGCTGGCCCTGCTTCAGGCATGTAGCCTAACAAAAGACAACAAAACCCTGCAACCACTGCATCTACCTCAAAGAGGATTGCTACTTCTCTGGACTTTTGGTAAACTGTGATAATTATTGAACAGGGGATTTGTGATGCTCTGGGGGAGTTGCTAGTCATCATTTAGCACTGTTTCCCTTCGACAAGGTCTTTCCCAGTGAAGAAGATAAGCTCCTAGAGGTGCTAGACACTCTCCTTAAGGATGTCCCTTTTGGTATAGGTATGTCAGCTTTATTTCCTAGTGACTTGTCTTTCTTTGACATGAGTTTTAGCTCTTCTAGCTGAGGGTCCATCTGATCTGACAGCTGAGCATATTGTTGATGTGACTAAATGTTTTCTCACCAGGAATGCCTCTCAGCTGACTTTTCAAGGTCCTGAGTTTCTGGATTCTTTAACAAAAACCCTGGAGGATCTCCATGTGCAACTCCAATGCAACCTTCAGCAATTGTTCTTGCAAATCCAAATGTGGCAAGTTCTGGTGCAAAACTATCATGTCATTAACAAGAAGATGCAAAACTTGCTACACATCTATGGTTCTTGGAGTCATGTTGTTACTCTATCAGATTGGCCTGATGTGCCTGAGGAAACCCCTTAGCATAATCATGATTGACATATTCCTCAGAATGTGAAAACTGATTCAATTTATGCTAAACTTTGTTGAGCTGGTTGAATTAGTA
>JANDKJ010000623.1:0-30777 GCA_028551335.1 Armillaria sp. CMW 4456 | reverse complement strand
GACAATCCTGGGTCCAAGAATGTTGACCTTCCCCACATGGATGATCCAAATGTGGAGATTCCTGATTTGGTGAATGATTGGCAGGTGGGTTCCTAGATCTTTTGATGACCATGTCGGCATTAATTCGGGCCTCATTCAGCCTATCGCTAATGCCAAGGAAGATCCTGCTCCTCCCTCTTCTCCAACTGTTACCGACAATGGCTCTGTCGATTCTTTTGACGATCCTTCCACTGGTCCAGGGTGTCTGTTCTGCAGTGTCCAAGCTTGTCATGACAATAAGTCTTGTCCAGTGATTAAATCTGTCAAGGTTTGTCCTTTGTTTCAATTCCGAGTAATGCTGGTATTGATAAATCTTGTCTTTCTTTAAAGGCGATGAAACCCTGCCACCACTGCATCTACCTCAAGGAGGATTGCTACTTTTCTGGCCTTTCGATGGATTGTGATAATTGTCAAATGGGGGATTCATGGGAATGCTCTGGGGGAGTTGCGAGTCATCATTTGGTGCTGCTTCCTTTCAATGAGATCTTTCCTGGTGAAGAAGATAAGTGCCTGGAGGTGTTAGACACTCTCCTTAAGAATGACCCTTTTGGTACAGGTGTGTTGGCTTTAATTCCTAGTGACTCATCTTTCTTTGACATTGGTTTTAGCTCTTCTAGCTGAGGGTCCAATTAATCCGATGGCTGAGCGTATTGTTGATGCGACCAAATGTTTTCTTGCCAGGAACTCCTCTCAGCTGACTTTCCAAGGTCCTGAGTGTCTCGATTCTTTATTGAATACTTTGGGGAATCTTCGTGTCCAACTCCAATGCAATCTTCGGCAAATGTTTTTGCAGCTCTGTATGCGACAAGTTCTGGTGCAGAACTATCACGTTGTTAACGAAAAGAAGCAAAATATGCAGAGCATCTATAGTTCTTGGGGTCATGTCATTGCTCTGTCCAATTGGCCTGATGTTCCTGAGGGAACTCCTCGTCGTGGTCATGGTTGGCATATGCCTCAGGATGCAAAAACTGATTTGATTTATGCAAAACTTCGTCGATCTGGTCATCTGAGTAGGGGTAAAGGCAGGAACAGGACAAGGGGTAGGGCCTCTTGCCAATTGGTATTCACTGGCCTTGTGCCTCTAATTTTCAATAGCATGCTTACATGTGTGGAAATGAGTGTCGGGGGCCTGGTATTATAATGCCGGGCCATATAAATATCTTGTAATGAGTGTGTCGGGTACCCATAGCGGTGCCCAAAATAAATATTTTGGTTTTCGCCATTATCGTGGGATTTCTTGGAATTAGGATAACTCTGCTTCTTCATGAGTTTCCTCGATATCCTGTAGCTCCTCTGGTAGGTCATCATCTGTCGAATCAAATAAGTCGATAATCCTTTCTCGTGGGACATCTATGATCTTGTCGATATCTGGTAATGGTATTGCCTTTCTTGCAAAGTATGGTAATAGCCTGAATGCCGCTATTGGTCTTGCAAATGTCGAGCTGTCCAATTCGCAAAGGATGTATGCTCCGCCTTTATTTCTGCCTAAGACCACAAGTGGTCCCAAGTATCTGGCTCACATTTTCCGATTCAATGCCTTTTCTATCTGCATGTTTCACATCAAAACAAGGTTGCCTTTCTGAAAATTGAAGTCACAAATGATGAATTCATGGTCCTTCTCGAATCTTAATGCCGCTCTTTTCCTAGCTTCGTAAACTTTCAATCTGAGTCGATCTAGGTCTTCAGCTCGTTTTTGTAAACCAATGGCTCTGCATGCAATTAATGAAGTAGTGTCAATAATATTGTCTGGAGGGGGTAATAGCCATGTTGATTCGATAATATCCATCGGTAATAGCGGTTCGGTTCCTGTTGTTACAAAGTATGGCGAACATCCCATATGTCTTCGAATAGTGATTCTGTCTGCCCAAAATACCGAATATGTGTTTTGACTCCACTTCTTTTGATCACCGTCAGAGGCTTTGAATAAAGCTTGTCTAACGTCGAAGTGTGGTCTTTCCACAATTCCGTTGGCTCTGGAATTATATCCTGAAATCCAAATATGATTGATGTGATATCTCTTGCTTAGATAGCTAATGGCAGCAACAAAGGCAGTGCCATTGTCTGTAATGATTTCGACAAGAGATCCCCATCTGCAGAGGATGTCTTCGAATATCCAATCTCCTAGTGTCTTGGCTGTCTCCTTTCTTAGGCAACGAAATTCTGGGTAATGACTGAGTGAACATCGTCCTTCAACAATGTAATGATAAGATCCTGAAATTGGCATCATGAGGGTATCCATATACATCTTGGAAAACAATGGCATGGGAATGGCGACAGTGGGTGGAATAAGAATTTGTTGGGTTTGTTGAACTTGGCATAAATGACATGTCCTAATGAACCAAGCAATGTCGTATTTCATGTCCGGCCACCAATAGCACTCCTTGATTAAAGCATGTGTAGCATAGAATCCTTTGTGAGAAACATCATCATGACATGCTGTCATAACTTGAATCCTTTTGTCCGGGAATATAATGAGCTGATGTTTTCCTTCGGCATTTTTGTGCCAAATCTTTCCTTTTCTTTCGAAGAAATGGACTCCATACTTCAAGAACTTTTTGTATGCATTGTTGTCATAACCTGGTGGTCTTTTAAGATCCTGGTGCCACGATAATAGATGTGTCAATCTATTGTCCAAACATAATTGTTTTGCTGTCCTAGGAACCTCGGAATAAAGTAGAGTCTTCTTTGGCATTATCCTGAATCTCTTGTTGTAACGTCGAAATTAATGTCGAGGATCTGTTTTGTAATGGCGAGGTCGAGTTTAATGAATGTAGAAGTCCATAATGAATGTGTAAGAAGTCTTCTAGACCGTCTTCTGGGGGTGGAGGATCTCCTATCTGTGGTGGATGTCGAGATAATCCATCTGGTCCATGTTTCGATCCAGGTACATGAACTAAAATGAGATGAAATGATAGAATGCCGATAATCCAATGATTGACTGATGCTGATGGTGCTATGTCTGGATTTTTGAGCATTTCTTTAATAGCGCTGGCATTGACTTCAACAATGAACATGTGCAATCCAATGAGATAAACTTCACAATCTCTGAGTGCATGGTAAAGTCCAAATATCTCTTTCTTTGCTTGAGAATATCCACATTCTCTATCATTGAGGGTAATAGATCCAAATCTGGCAAAATATCTGATTTTCAGATCCAAGGTGTCACATTGTGCCAAATAATATCCTACAGCAGCAGGTCCTGTGTCAACTGCAAGGATAACTGCTCCGCTCGATGAGTAATCCAATGGTCATAATGCCAGGCTGTCTTTGACTGCATTTTTGAGATCTTCTTGTGCTGCAATCTCTTCTCATTCAAATTTAAATGGGTTTCCTTTTCGAAAAAGCCATGTGATGGGTAAAGCTCTTGTTGCAAAATTATTGATGAAAATCCAAAGGACTCCAACTGTTCCCATAAAGGCACGTGCATCTGAAACATCGGTACAAGGTCCCCATTGAAGTATTGATGAGACAATACTTTTGAGAGGTAATCTTCCAGAATAAGTGCATCTGTGTCCTAGCACTGTGATTTCTGGACAACAAAGGTAGGCCTTTTTGCCTGAAAATGTTCCTCCGCAATACTTCATTCGTTGTATGATCCTATTGAGATTTTGAAAGTGTTCCCAAATGAATCTCCTAATGCCGGTATTGTGCAGTATTGTTTCATAACCTCCTTCTATTTTGTAACATGTGGGTGGTCCTCTGACTGGAACATCATCAATATAAGGAATGGTGAATTCTGGAATTTCTGGTTGCAAAATGAATGTGACATTGTCGTGGAAAATGGGTACTGAATTGGTCCAACCCATGGGCAATGTAATGAGTCTTAATGCTCCATATGGTGTTTGAAATGTCATAAGGTCTCGCGATGTCTCTGCTAATAGACGTTCATCATATCTGACGAATAAGTCTAATGTAGCTCCACATGCTCGTCCTGCAAAATGTTCTGCTAATGGATCTGTGGCTGGTGGCAATCCTGAATGTGCAATTGTGACTTTGTTTACTGGCTCCAAACTGTGGACAATTCGTAAACTTCTGCCATCTTTCTTTAGAACTGTGAACCATCTCGATCTGTAAGAAGAATTCGAAGGCTCATAGACTCCTGCATCTATTTTCATCTTTATCATCCTGCAAACTTCTGCATAAATGCTGGGGGGAATGTTGCGTAACACCCAAGGTGTATGTTCAACAACTGGAATGTCGATTGGTGGAAAGAAATCTCATCGAAAATTTCCTCTTTCTGAATCCTCCCAAGCAAAAGCTTCATCCTGCATGTTCATAAAGCAATGCATAAGCTCTACTTCTGCTGGCCATAAGAACTCACCATTATGAATGGAATTGATATATTCTTTTCGTTCCTGGGTATATCTTTCTGTCAGTGAAAATGGCGGTGGGTTCGGGGATAACAATGGAATTCTTGCCAATGGATCTCCTTCTATGTGTCAAACGATTTGAAATTTGTCATGTAAAGTAGAAAGCACAGGCTTTGTCTTTAAAGCAACTGGCTTGTACTTTTTACCAGCAAAGACTGATACTTTGTCTGTAAACCATGGCTCCTTTGACTGGTCTCCAAGGATATTGGATCCATATAAATTATACATATAATTGAATGGCAAAATAATGGTGGTCTGCATAATTTGAGGTGTAGAACTCAAATAAATAGGGATTTCATGATTTCAATCAGTGGGAATATGAAATTTTGGTGGTACAATTCTTGTCGGTATTATTTCTGGTTCTGTAGCATTGGTCGACCATAGTGAATGTGTAGAAATAGCTGGTGGAATGGGGAATATATTAGGGTCACAAGCTGATAAATATTGTCTTGAAGTCTGAAATTTGTTGAAAGATTCTGATATTGCATAAGCGATAATTTTTGGTTCTTGATTGGCATCTAATTTGATAATGAGGGTGATCTCCTCATCTTTATCTTCTGTAATTCCATGTAGTCAATTTTCCCAAGTCTGGGAAGAGATGTCTGAAATCCTCGGCTTTCCATGTGGAACTGTCAGGATTGTGGCTGTCCTTCCAGTATTAGGATCATGAATGGTAATAGTCTGGTTCTTGTCAGCATAATTCTGAACAATACTATGGGTCAATGTGTTGAATGGTCTTCTGAGTAGAATGTCATATGCTGATTGCTGAATAATGTGAACTTGTAAATATAATGTGATTTCTCCAAACTGGAATGCAACATTTCTTGCTAGTCCCAAGGAATGATTCATGGTTCCATTGGCGGACTGCATTTCCAAAATGACAGATGGGTCATATATCAATCCTAGTTGAAGGCAAACTGCCTCTGACATTGAAATAACTTGTGATCCGGGGTCAATGATGCACTTGACTTTAAGCTGATTGTCAATAACAGGCACAATTGACCTCAACAAAATAGAATCTGCTGTGCATTTTAAAGGACCGATCTTTTCACCTTTCTTTATATGAGCTTCATAGGGATCTGGAACAACTGAGGATCCTTCTGGTGGTTTCAGTGAAATGATAGTATTTCCATGATGCTCAAGAGTCTGAACAAATTTCTCTGGCATGCTATAAAGCAACGTCTTTTCCTTGTCGCTATTATCCAGGTTCTTGACTTTGATCTCGATCATCTTGGGTCTGGTGAATGGTAGCACTATCTCCTTTTGGAATTGTTCCACAAAATGAGGGATCTTCCTCCTGGTATTGTCCTCTTTAATCATCTCCCTGATTGCTGGTGATAACGAATATAGCTCCTGATGTGATAATGTGATGGTGGAGTCTAGAGCTCGCTCATAGACTTCCCTTGCCACATTAATTCCTTCTATTGGCGCTCGAATATTATATGCTGGTTCATTTTCCTTTGGACATTTTCGAATGTCGGGTTTAGCTCCAGCATTGCAAACTGCTGGTGGTGCATATGTAGGTGGTTTTGCTGATGCAAATGCATGAATATCTTTGGGAATGAGTTGGGGTACTCTGTCTTTAACTGCAACAGGTGCTGGGTTGATAGAAGATCCTTTGGCGGTGTCTGGAGTAATATTCTCCATGGAGCTGGGGGAATACAACTCTATAATAGCGGTGGTGCTTTCATCATCCTCCTGAGTCTGTGGCGGTATCACATTTTCCTTTTCTGTAACCATCGGCATTGTCTCACTATTGCTTGGCATTACTTTTCCTTGGTCAATCACTGCTGGTCTCTGCAGGCTTAGGATTGCCTCTTCTTCTTTGGCTATCTCATCAACTCTGGGTGCCTCTCTCTGCGGCAAAGCTGGCTTCTTCAATATTTCCAGTACAGCTTTCCTTGGTGGACTTCTTTTAAGTCAAGGTACTTCCACTACAACTTGTCTGAGCATATTGTCTGTCGGTGTTTCGATCTCAGCATTATCTTCATCGGCAATGTGAATGAACTGCTTTATGCCTCAAATTTCCTTTTTGATAGCTTCTGAATGGGCCAATAAATCCTCTAGTCTTTTCTGTGCATCAATGCCTGAGACTGTCGTATTTAATAACTGTGATTGTCAGGGGGTTTCGGCATTACAGGAAAAAGATTGTCGATGGGTATGGGAATGCAGTGGAATAATGGCGTTCATCATATGATTGACAATTCCGGTCTGTCCTGGGTTTTGTCTGTGCCATTCTTCGAATCTGTCCTTTAGCCATCTGCCTGGAATATTTCTGGGTAACCATGCTCCTGTAGAAAGAACAATGTGTCCATCCTGATTTCTTTGGCATTTTCCTGCTTTTGTCATTTCCTTGACCTTGGGACATTCACACAAGTAGTGACCTATTTCACCACAAAACAAACATTCTGATCCCATGCTGGTATTGGCAAAATTACTCTGTGGGTTATTCTGGTATCCTCCTTGCTGATATCCATTTCCTGGATTATTTGGGTATCTCTGCTGCACTCGCTGATATCGATCATTCGAATTCAACTGCAACAATGTCTCTCCTAGTTTGATGAGCTGATTGATGTGCTCTGTCTTGACCTGCGGTTCGACTGGTTCTTCTTTAACTCGAATAGGTGATGCTGGTTCGGAATCTGATGGTTCTGGCAGTCTAATTGGACCTGCTTCTCGTGATGGAGTATATGAATAATTGCAGACATTCGATGATTCTCCTTTATTTGTTCCTTGTAAAACAAAACGAGCTGCTTCGTAGATTTCATCGAGAGTATATGGATCTGCTGGCTGGTGATCTGGCAATTTGATCTGCAATCTCCTGGTAATGGCGTCCCAAACGTGAACTGGAAATCCTTTACTGAACTGGTTGCCTGCCTCAGTTAAGGCAAAACGTTTGGCGGTAATAAGGTGTTTGACTTTGGGATAATATTCCTGGTAAAACGCTCCTAAATCTGCTAGATTGTCAATTTCTCTGGCATATTTGCCTATAACTCTGTCCAAATTGTAATGCTTGTATTTTCTGCTAGTACTAGCATCTGGGTATTGTGCTAGCACTGCTTTCTTGTATTCTTCATAGGTCTTTGTGTTGTCATTGAATTCTGGTAGACTTTCCCAAAATTCCGAGACTACAAGTCCTGGATAATAGATAAACCATTTCTTTTTATCTTTGGCATCCCTTATTGAATGCTTGTCAAAAAGTGCTTCGATATCACTGATATAACGAGCCAATTCTTGTCCTGGACTGACTTCATCAATAATATTAGGAGCACTCTTCTCCTTTCTGAATGGCATAGATGTGGTAGCTGTTGTTGACATTGTGGATGATGTAGCTGCTGCGGTATTAACTGGATTTGATTTCTTTTTCGGTGGGGGTAATGGATTTAAGATGATTGGATTTAGAATGGTAGAAAATGATGTGAACTGTGGTGAACCTGGTTGACTGGGTGGTTCTAATGGCAAACTGTGATCGAATGATTCTTCTTTAACAACAGTGGATGCTGTTCCTAATGGTACTTCTTTGCTAGAAGCTGAAACTGGTCCTTGGTATTCGCTAAACGATGAGGATTCAACTTGGTATCCTCCAAAAATGGATTCTTCTATGTGTGGTGAAGCTGGTGCTGTTCCATAATCAGAACTCAATAGTTCCTTATGGATCTGTGCTTTGTCGATATCTTCTGGATCTGAAAAAGACAGTGGTTCTCCTGTGGAGATGTCTAATTCTGGTGGGACTGGAGAAAGTGGTGATTCTATAAAGCCGCCTGGTATTGGGCTTGTGATCTGAGAATCTGGTGTTTCTGTGGGTTCTGTAGATTATGGCAAGCAAGACTGGTATGCTCATTGATCGACAGGTGGTGCCTTAGAACCCCTGGTACCCCATTACTTCCATTTATGGAAATTTCTATAATGCATTATCTTTCTGCCCACTAACACTTTTGCTTAATAATATTTTATATGCTGAAATAACTTACAAAAACCTTAACAATATTTATATAATAGTTCTTTTGACAGAATAAATATTGTAAAGACTATAAGCTGTATATGGTTATGACAATAAATACCCCTTTAACTGTATTCACAGCCTTGCAGAACATCAATTGTCCTGACTTGAATTGAATGTGAGTGATAACTTCTTCTCAGAAGTAAAGGACTGACCGAAGCAGCATGTCCTACTGTTCTCAAGCAAAATTCCAGTAGGACAGTTTTGTGCCTGTCCCTATTTCCAGTCTGAGCTTGTGTAGATGGATCCGTGATGGAGTATGATTAATTTTGAGCTGAAATTCTTTCTTTGTAAGAATTCAATGAACCCATATGGTCGAGTCCCTCTTAACTCATACCCCTCAAATCCCATAGGTATGGGTTATGAGGTTTGAGTAGACTGTACATCTCCTTTTATTTTTAGCCCAGAGTGGGGCTCAGTCACGTGGAATAATGAAACATTCTTAGAATGAGGTGGCATCTTATCTGTTCAACCATGTCACAGAAATGGTGCACTTAATGACTCTGGATGTCTCCAGGATACTATTATGTAACCAACTCAACCGGTATTAAGCAGTCACTCCAGCTCACCAATCCTCCAGGAACTGGTTTGTGAAATTGCCAGATGTGATACATGTGGCAGGCTTGCAAACACTCCCAAAAGGGTCAATGGTTGGCTCCAAAACTTTGAAAATGCCAAGTCTGTTGAAACCCTTGAATTTCCCTCAGTCACAAAGAGGCTGATACTTTCTTTCAAAACTACAAGACCATCACAACCATAATAAAAGGACAGTGAGTAATCTTCCTAATCTGAGAGCATTCCTTGACAAAGATTTGTCAGATAGGAGCTCATCAATGGAAAAGCAATTGTAACATTGCCCACTGTTCATGATACCTATCCTCCAATTGTTCATGGTAGATGCTGACCTGAACAACTAACCAATATCTATCTCTCTGGACTGATCTCATGATCCACGATGGGAAAAAGACCCCTGTCTTGTGAAATTGATTGACAAGATTCCAACTAATCTGATCTTGTGAAATCAACCTAATTCTCTCCTATAGAGATACTAAAAAGGTGAGTAAAACGGTTATGGGACCTTACTAAGGCTGAGCCTTGGTTCCAACAGATGGTAAAGGCTGCATTCAGTATGAACGTTGCATCAGAGATGAAACTGGAATCCATCTCGAGTGGATCTATGTTCAAGCTCGGCTTTGTGGCCAGTGGAAATTGCATTAAACGTGAATATCGGTATTGTCATGAGGTGGGAATGAGTTACTGGGTAAACAAGAAGATAATGTGTACTTGGTTCATCACTCGGGGGGGAAAGAACTAGTGCACAGTATAGTCATTTCCGAATAAGGACAACATATCAATCCAGGCGTCCTTACTTCAGTGCTCAAAGGTAACACGTTGCATATGTGTTTCATTGATCCTCTCTAACTATGAAAGCTGTCAAGTAACACTTCTTAGATTACAAAGGATGACAAGCTTTGACCTTGTGATTCCAAGCCACTATGCCTCTATTCATAGTGTCAAGTTGAGAATACTGTCAAATGACTGAGTACCAAAAGTATTGTGTGCGTCGAATTTTCTTTGGTTATACAGCAAGGGCAAGGCATTCAAAGTTGTTCAAAGAAAGGTCAAAGCTGCGTCCATCGTCAAATTGCTGTGATGAAGCCCCTATGATCGCCGGATCAATGTTGAGAAGCTCCGCTCGCGTGGCTGCGCCTGTGCACTTTGATATGCGTCAATGCCTGGAGACATCAGCAATGCACTCTAGATCCTATTCTGGTAATGGCAGCACTAAATCCTATGGATTTAGGTCAAAATTGGAGTTTTCAGAGTATTGCCAAGGTATTGGCATCAGGAAAGCATCTGAAAAGCCCTATAAAGTATATATGGGCTTGTGTGGAATGATTGGTTTGCTGAAAGTCCACTAAAGGGAGAAATCTGTGAAATTGGAGCTGTACAGAGCCCTGAGGCTCATCAGTGAAACTAATGCTCAACCAGGACTGATGAGTCCATCTGCCCTCTTGGAAGCTTAGCACCAAAGTCTTCAACTTGCCCATCCATGTACCAGGACCAGCAATTGCTTCGTTTGGCTAAGCCTATGAAAGAAATGGCCAAAAATGGTCTCGGTGAGTCTGCAGAGGCCTGATGAAGCATTGGCTCCTTACCCTTGGAAGAGAATGACAAGGGTATATCTGATAAAGAGTCATTTCTGATCGCTGAGTAACAGATCCACCATTAAGATTGGTGGATGAATGCTTGAGGGGTCACCAATAAGATAATGACAAGTTCTTTGCAGTTCCCAGCAGATAAATTGTGTGATTACTAGAACACATTATGATTTCCAGACATCACCAGCTTGATGGCCACCTAAGCTTCGGCAACACCTATTGTTATAGCCACAAATGACTGCATTGGTGAAAAAGAAAGTAGATCTTCTGCCCTGGAAAAATTCACAGACTCATGGCTAGCATACATTATTCAGACAATTTTGTGCAGTGGATGGAGGGCTCCTTTAAATGAAATACAAGTAGCAATTATTGAGACTTTTGGAAATTTTTATCTTCAAGAATTATGAATGTAAATGGAGTTTTCTTCAGTATGGACTATGATGACTCTGAGCATGGCTGACACTCCAAGGACTCTTCAGCTGGGTGACATAGTGGCCCATCAAATTGGGATCAGTACAACAAGGGTATACTGAATTCATGTATAGGTCAAATAGTAAATGAGCACAGCCCTGGCTGACCAAGCAGCCTTATCCAAAGTTCAATCCTTCAGTCAACTTCTCAAGCTGACCAAGCATTCTGAGTCGAAGAGTTAACACAGCCTTCAAGTAGCTGACCAAGCAGGTCAAATTCGCATCAGCACAGTCCCAAGAAGAAGTCAAGCCAACTTGCATTGAAGAATACCTAGACATCCTTCAGAGGTTGGTGACCTGCAAATGCTTTCTTCAACTACCCTACTTGATTCATCACTACTTTCCAAATTGACAGACTGTTTTGCAGATACTGTTCAGGTCAATCACTTATCAATGAGAACAGACTGTCATACTTCTTTGATCTATACAGTCAACACCCTCTTAACCCAAGCTCTGATAAGAAATAATCCCCTCTTACCCCATGGGTTTGGGGTGGAAGTTGAAGTTAGGTTTGCAGGAAATTTTGATGCAAAATCTGACTCTCTCATACGTTAACCCATGGCTCTTGGTTGGGTGGAACCCATGGATTAATTAGCCTATATTTGTCAATGGACCAGCAAATGTACAGGGTCATGGTTCGAAAATACCCTATTTAATTAGTACATTACTGTGGGAGCAAATTTGCCAAGACCATTGAGCTCTGATCCAAGAGGCCCCATACTTGAATTAAACATGGGCTAGCATCAGAAGATCTGCGTCAATGGGTTCAACAACCTCTGATAGTCCACAAAAACAAAATTGTTACATTTCAAAAAGTCAGGTCAATCCAAAGGGTCGCAAGCTGCTAGCTCAACTTGCTGAGAAGAAGTCACATGGATTCACCTGACTGATTGGCAGAATCTGATGTCAGGTGAGAGGAATGCCAAGAAAACTCACATGCATCGTGAGGTGCTTCAGGCATTATTTATCATCACTGACCATGTGAATGCCTATCAGTACTGAACTTGCACACAATTTAGAAACCAATATTGCTCAACTTCAGCTTCAGGAGCCAGATGTACTTGGATGAGTCACAGTCTATGGTTCCTACTTATGTTACTGATTATTTCACTTGAAAATAGTATATAGACACTTAAACAAAGCAAAAAGTATATAATTACACTTTTAATGAAATTTCCTGATTTTGACCCCTATTTTTACCCGACTCTGAAAACCCATAATCCTTCATACCCCATAGGAATTTGTGACCCAGAGAGGTTAAGAGGGCTTCGACTGTAGTTGGTGGAAATGTCAGAAGAAATCAATTGTTTTTCCTGTCAAATAATATTTCATATTTATCCTCAATGATCCATGATTGATACAATTCATATAGTATAAGTAGCTCAATTGTCCCCTGAGCTATATTCCGACAAAGATTCACCTGCGAAACTACTCTGCTCTTCGATGACATCACCGTTCTGCTTTTCATCCTCCTCAACGTTAGCCTGCTCTTCAATGTCCTCCTCTGTGTTGTCCTGCTCTCCTTCCTGCTTGTCATCTTCAGTGTTGCTGAACACTGGTTCTTCACTCCTTTCTCTCCAAAGAACCCAATCATTGTAGTAGTCAAAATCTGCTTTATCCATGAGTATGGAGGCGATGATTCAAACTCAAAACTTACCCAAAATGTCTTTCTGATGCCAAATGTCAAAGTGAGGACAGACATGGAGGCACTTCCTTTCCACGTTAAAGGCATTCAAAAATTGTTCAGTGAGGTCAACATGCAAATAAGTCTTCAGCACTCTTTTAACCTCCCACTTCACCTCTCCCAATGCATGCAACTCTTTACGATCCTGGTTCGATCGCACCATTTTGTGGGCAGCCTCAGCGTAATATATCAAGGACTGGCCAAAATAAGCTGCTGAGCTCGCAGCAAATTCTCCTATATCCATAGACTGAAGGCAGACTTGTGACTTGTATGAAGTGTCCAGCTCAGGAGAGGGGCATATTAATCTAAAGTGTTTCTTCAAGTGCACAATGAGCAATAAATAGGCTCCAATTGCCGTGATGATGGCTGCCTTGATATCATCACTTATGTGAATGCACAGAGCCAGTGCTGAAGAAAATATGGCAAAGTTGCCCAATGCAATTATGTCAAGTATGCCATCTCTTGGTCATTTGAGGAACCTCTGGATAATGTACAGCTGAAACACTGAGACAGGAAAGTTGCTAGAAATCAACAAGACTTACATGTTGAATTGTCATCAGAAGGATGAATTATGATGCAGTAATAATAGCACATCATGCGAAGTAGGAGTTCATGAAGTTGGGGGTGCAAAGTATTCATTATCTCATATTTGAGCATGCAGGTGTGAACCCAGCCAGTGACAGATTTGCTAATTGTAGTTGTTGCATACAAGTGGTATCCTTTTGCAACTGAGTTATCAAGGGTTATGACTGCATGGTGTGTATCTGGATGCATAAAACTGCAATACTGTTAGTAGATTCAAGATATTGATTGTGGCATGCTTACAGCATTGAACCTGGCTCCAGGAGTATCACTTCAGCATCCCATTTGTTGGGACTAGGAATGAAACCAGGTTCCCAGTTTATTCATATATTCCTTTGTATAGCTATCTTGTGGTGAACTACCATGACAATAGAAAATGTACCACAACTTCCTCCCACAGATGACTTCAATAGCCATACCAGCACCCTGGCAATCACAATGAATGTAGGTGATTGCACCTTTTGTAGCGACCAACCAAAAGCTCATCGCAGAGATTGGATATGTTGCATTGAATATGTCCTCTGGCATATCTGGACATTTGTTCAAATGCTTTATCATGGTTGGATAAGATGCTAGAGCACTCCATTAGGATATGACAAAAGGTGATCTGGGATATATTTATGGTAGGCAGTCGTATTCAAAACCAGAAGTAGTATGTGGCAGGTCAAGAGCATTCAAGACATGACCTTCTGGTTTCAGACCTTCATGATAAATTTCCCTGTAAGGACATGGTCACATGGATCTCAGATTCCGTCCTGTCTTTTGCTTGCAATTGATGATCTGGTGAATAATATTAATTTCTGTAGGTGTGACCAGATGAATTCACTAACCCTGTACATCTCTTGGACATCAAGGCTTCCTACTGTTGTAAGATTCATCAATGTCCAATTCATTGCCTGGAAATCTTGGTTCAGGTGAAGCAAAATGTGGTAGTTGTGGAAGGTTGCCAACGTTGTTTCGACATTGGACATTGCCGATGCTTCGGGACATAATCCAATCCTGGATGAACCCTTCACATTTGCCTGTTTTTGGATGTCTGTATAATGGATGGTCTTGCATGACACATTTGTTCCAACCATCTATCACAGCATGGTCTTCTTTTTCCTAGAGATTCCAATATTGAAAATTGTAAGAAATAGAAAAGTCAACCATGCACATTTGACGTTAGTGGGAACAAATCAAAGGTGTTATAAGTTTTTATTGATTCTATGGGCAACTGGAGAATGAATTGGGGTCTGCGATCAGGAAAGATCAAATTTCACTTTGAGTGCCAAGCAACTGGTCCCTTCTGAACCTTCACTGCATCCAGTTTTCTAGAGCCAGAGAAACTGTGTTCCCTGGATTTGAAGTGAGGAGCCATCAACATGCGTTCTCCAATTGTCCATTCTTGTCTTTGTTCAATTGTTCAGCATGGTATTTTTCTCTGATTCATTAGAAGGAATTCATCACATCCCTGACTTGAAGGCAGAGGGCCAATGATTATTTCTTCAACAGACATCGGATTGACGTCTTCCATGGTCACAGGTGGTTTACCTGCAGGAATGCTCCAAGGCGCTGATGAGCCTTAGGGCTCTGTACATCTCCAATTTTGCGGATTTATCCCTTTAGCAGACTTTCAGCAAACCAATCATTCCACACAAACCCATATATACTTTATAGGGCTTTTCCGATGCTTTCCCGACACCAATACCTCGGCAATACCCCGACAACTCCAATTTTGACCTAAGGCCATGGATTTAGTGCCGCCATTACCAAAATAGGACCTAGAGCGCATTGCCGACATCTCCAGGCATTGACCACATCAAAGCGCACAGGTGCAGCCACATGAGCGGAGCTTCTCGACATTGATCCGGCGATCATAGGGGCTTCATCACAGCAATTTGACAATTTCTGCAGCACGAACACCCTTTGGCGACTTCGGAATTAATTGGTTATTGCTGTATAACCACGAGACATCGATGCACACAATACTTTGGCGGTACTCAGTCATTTCCGACGAGTATTCTCAACTCTGACACTATGAATAAGGCATAATCTAATGCCAGAACTACGAAAATCAAAAGCACAGACATGAATAAGACAATGCACAAGACCTGCTGTATAGTCAGAAGGTCAGAAACACATATGCTAATGCATAGCCCCTCAGATATACCACAAGGATGCCATTTATTTATATCTTACTATATAAACACGGTAATTTCATACTGTACACTAGTTACTCTCTCTATTCCATTCCCCCACGTACACACATCAACTCATTTTACCTCAGTAACTCACCCAGCTTCAACAATACCAATAGTACACGTTTAATAGCGATTTCGTTCGCCACAAAGCCAAGCTTGACGTAGTTAAAGCCGAGACACTTCACCATCATCCATTGACCTAAAACCTTGACTTTCGTCATTGCTTTACTTCGTTACTGGCATTTGCTCAGTGTTAGTAAGTGATAACCATGCAGTACTCACCTCTTTTAGTTTTATAGGAAAGAATTAGCTTCAATTTCACAAGATCAGATTAGTTTTAACAGTTTTCATTTTCACAAGACATTAGCAAACCCATTTGGGCGTCCAGAGCAGACGAATAGTATTGGATAGTTATAGGGCAGCTCTATTGCAAGTGTTGCAAGGATAGGTTTTGAACAGATTTAGTATTGACAGATTGACAGATATAGGGCAGCTCTATTGTGAGCTTCGCAGGAAATAGTATTGACCAGTTATAGGAATTGATTTGACAAGAGATAGGACCAGACAAAGGAAACAAAGTATAGTTTGACAGAGATTGACAGTTTATAGGAAGTAGGATGAACAGAATCGTCACAGATAAAGCCAAGGAGACCAGAAATAAAGACAAGACCCGCTATTGCACTGCCATAGCTACAGAAACATCGACACAGACCCATACTGAGATGATTAGGAGCTCATTTAATACCGACATAATACTGACAGACGTTTTACACATCCCAGTTTCTTTCCCATCCAGTTTCCCAGTTTTACGGCACACACCAGACCAGATAACAGAGACCAAAGGCAACTCAGAGCATCGGAATCTGTAGTAACTTCTCACAAGACTAGAGAGAAGTCCCCAACCAAAGACGACAAGCCAGTCAACGTAGGACAGCCTGATTCGTCCAGTACTGAATACATATAGTGTTTTGTCGGTGGAATCGACACGAGTACAGAGGTACTCAGAAAGCTCATGCACAAACAAACAACACACCCGAGGAGTGGCTTACAAACAAAACTAGTTGTTCTGTAATACCGACACAAAGCCGAGACACCACTATTTCCATTTTGGTTCTTTGCACAGCGATATTCCAGAAGTATCCGACAACTATTCACCAGTTTACGTTCGGAGATCACTAAATCATCTGATCACCTCATCAGCGTCAATGCTGGAGATGTCGGCAATGCACTCTAGGTCCTATTGTGGTAATAGCAGCGCTAAATCCATGGCTCTAGGTCAAAATTGGAGTTGTCAGGGTATTGCCAAGGTATTGGTGTTGGGAAAGCATCGGAAAAGCCCTATAAAGTATATATGGGCTTGTGTGGAATCATTGGTTTGCTGAAAGTCCACTAAAGGGATAAACCCATGAAATTGGAGCATACAGAGCCCTGAGGCTCATCATCGTTTATCTCAGTAACTCACCCAGCTTCGACATTACCAATAGTACATGTTTTAATATTGATTTCATTTGCCACAAAGCTGAGCTTGAAGTAGTTAAAGCTGAGACACTTCACAATCATCCATCGACTTAAAACCTTGACTCTCATCATTGTTTTACTTCATTACTGGCATCTGCTCAGTGTTAGTAAGTGATAACCATGCAGTACTCACCTCATTTAGTTTTATAGGAAAGAATTAGCTTCAATTTCCCAAGATCAGATTAGTTTTATCAGTTTTCATTTTCACAAGACATTAGTGAACCCATTTGGGTGTCAAGAGCAGATGAATAGTATTGGATAGTTATAGGGCAGCTCTATTGCGAGCATTGCAAGGATAGGTTTTGAACAGATTTTAGTATTGACAAATTGACAGATATAGGGCAGCTCTATTGTGAGCTTTGCAGGAAATTAGTATTGACCAGTTATAGGAATTGATTTGACAAGAGATAGGACCAGACAAAGGAAACAAAGTATAGTTTTGACAGAGATTGACAGTTTATAGGAATTAGGACGAACAGAATCGTCACAGATAAAGCTGAGACATAACCAGATAAAGCTGAGGAACCCAGAAATAAAGACGAGACCTGCTATTGCACTGCTATAGCCATAGAAACATTGACACAGACCCATACCGAGATGATTAGGAGCTCATTTAATACTGACATGATACTGACAGCCATTTCGCATATCCCAGTTCCCTTCCCATCCAGTTTCCCAGTTTTATGACACACACCAGACCAGATAACAGAGACCAAAGGTGACTTAGAGCATTGGAATCTGTAGTAACTTCTCACGAGACTAGAGAGAAGTCGCCCCCCAAAGACAACAAGCCAGTCAATATAGGACAGCCTGATTCATCCAGTACCGAATACACATAGTGTTTTGCCAGTGGAATCGACATGAGTATGGAGGTACTCAGAAAGCTCATGCACAAACATACAACACACCCAAGGAGTGACTTACGAACAAAACTAGTTGTTCTGTAATACTGACACAAAGCCAAGACACCACTATTTCCATTTTGGTTCTTCACACTGTGATATTCCAGAAGTATCCAACAACTATTCACCAGTTTACATTTGGAGATCACTAAACCATCTGAACACCTCATCATCGTCACAATGGATTCTATGCTTGCTGGGGGTCCCAGTCTCTCTATCATCCTTTCACAGCATAGGTTCCATATTGTCTGGACTGACCATGCCATTGTCATTTGGTATAGTCTTTCTTTTCCAGGGTCTCTGTATCCTGAGAGGCTCTTAAAGATAGGTAGGCTACATGCCATGATGAGTCCCAGTGTTGGCTCTCTCCATTCAATTCCTTTCATGTCGAACATTCTCTTTGTGAGCTCCCATACCTGGGTTTGGCCAGGGCATTGGCACTGTATTAGAATGTGTTTTAGGGTCTCAATCTCTCCTTTGCAGCTTTTGCAGTATGCCCTATCTTGGTACTCCAGGACATAATTTGCTCACAGCCAGTTTCCTCCAACCATATATGCATCATGTGCAATCATCCACAAGGTGTATTTCATTTTCCTTTGGAAGTCTTTGTGTCCACAGGGTTCTCTTTGTCCTGCATATCAAGGTCCCAGTGTGCATGGATGACTGGACACCCACCTCTTGAGCCAAGGTCAACATTGGCATGGTGTGGGACACAAAGGTAGTCTCAGTTGAAAAGTTGGTAGGCAGGGGTGAGGTGTCACCCAATAGATTGATGAAAGAGATAGCAGCCTAAGACTATGACTGTGGCAATGCAGACAATGGCTATGGTTACAACTATAGTGGTGGTGATATTGGGTGTCATATGGTCTTTTCTTTCATGTCATGCATGTAAAGAAAAGAGAGTAGGGAAGCTTCAAGCTAATTGTTAGACACAAACTTCATGTGACTCTAACAATGACAAACAACTGGTTACTTCACACTCAAGTACTCCCAGAAGTGTCACTTGCTAGCATAAAGATAAGGCTAAGTCCTTAGTCTTAGCTTAGGAGAGGTGAACAATAGGCATAAGTTGGTATAATATAACTTAGCTCGAAGCTAGGGTTTACTAGCAAGAGCACAGCTACTTAAATACATGGCTAGTATGCAACTGTTGTACAGTATTAGGTGCTGGTTTTTGGCCAGCGAGAAATATCCAGTGAGAGAAATAGATAATGTTCATGACACAATTCAGTAAGAACAAAGAGAATGCCTGTTTGAGAGGTGGGGATAAGCAAATGGGTGGAGCAAATCATTGTTTAGGTGGGTATGCAATGTAAGTAACTGGGGTTAGGGGTAAAAAAGGGGTCAAAATCATAACAGTGATGGTCTGCATGTGCTTGAAAGTGGCATCTTCTGGCTACATACTGTTCTTAGGATTATTAGAAAAAACCTCCCATCATAGTTCTTCCTGTTCATTGTCAGCAATTAGTACCCTATTGATGAGCCTCAGAGCTCTGTATGCTCTAATTTCATGGATTTATCCCTTTAGCAGACTTTCAGCAAACCAAAGATTCCACACATGCCCATATATACTTTATGAGGCTTTTCCAACACTTTCCTGACCTCAATACCTCAGTATTACACTTGGAACTCCATTTTCAACTTAAATCCTCAGATTTAGCTCTGCCATTACCTATAATAGGACACAGAGCACATTGCTGACATCTCTAGCATTGCTGCATCAAAGCTCACAGGTGCAGCTATGTAAGTGGACCTTCTCAGCATTGATCTGATATTATAGAGGCTTGATCACAGCAATTTGATGATTTCTGCAGCAAGAACACTCTTTGGCAACTTCAGAATTAATTGGTTATTGCTGTATAACCATGAGATGTTGATGCACATACTACTTTGACAGTACTCAGCCATTTCTGACAACTATTAGCAACTCTGAAACCACAGATAAGGCATAGTTTTAATGCCAGACTACAAAAATCAAAGGTGCAGACACAAATAAGACAATACACAAGACCTGCTGTATAGTCAGAAGGTCAGAAACACATATGTTAATGCATAGCCTTCTAGATATACCACATAGATGCCATTTTATTTATAAACTACTATATAAACTCAGTAATTTCATGCTTTACACTAGTTACTCTCTTTATTCTGTACCCCCACATACATACATCAATTTGTTTACCTCAGTAACTCACTCACAGATGACAATACTGATAGCACAAGTTTAATAGTGATTTCATTCACCACAAAGCTGAGCTTGAAGTATTAAAGCTGAGACACTTGACAATCATTCATCAACTTGAAACCTTGACTCTCATCATTGTTTTACTTCATTACTGACATTTGCTCAGTGTTAATAGGTGATAACCATGTGGTACTCACCTCTTTTAGTTTTATAGATAAGAATTAGCTTCAAATTCACAAGACAAGATTAGTTTTATTAGTTTTCATTTTCACAAGACATTAGCAAACCCTTTGGGTGTCAAGAACAGATGAATAGTATTGGACAAGTATAGGGCAGCTCTACAGTAAGCATTGCAAGGATTAGGTTTTGAACATATTTGAATATTGACAGATTGACAGATATAGGGCAGTTCTACAGTGAGCTTTGCAGGAAATAGTATTGATCAGTTTTAGGAATCAATAGGACCAGAGATAGAACCAGACAAAGGAAACAAAGTATAGTTTTAATAAAGATTGACAGTTTATAGGAACTAGGACCAATAGAATTATTACAGACAAAGCCAAGACATAATCAGATAAAGCCAAGAAACCCAGAAATAGAGATGAGACCTGCTATTGCACCACTATAGCCACAGAAACATTGACACAGACCAATACCGAGACAATTAGGAATTTATTTAATACTGACATAATACTAACAACTATGTTATACATCCCATCTTCCTTCCCATCCAGTTTCCCAGTTTTGTGATAATAAGGTGGTCAGATGCTTTAGTGATCTCTGAATGTAAACTGGTGAATAGTTGTCAGATACTTCTGGAATATCACAGTGCAAAGAACCAAAATGAAATAGTGGTGTCTTAGCTTTGTGTCAGTATTACAGAACAACTAGTTTTGTTTGTAAGTCACTTCTCAGATATAATGTGTGTTTGTGTGTGAGCTTCCTGAGTACCTCCATACTTGTGTTAATTTCACCAACAAAACACAATGCATACTCTGGACTGGATGAATCAGCCTGTCCTATGTTGACTGGCTTGTCATCTCTTGAGGGGAGGGGAGACTTCTCTCTAGTCTTGTGAGAAGTTACTACAGATTCTGATGCTCTAAGTCACCTTTGGTCTCTGTTATCTGGTCTAATGTGTGTCATTGATGAGCCTCAGGGCTCTGTATGCTCCAATTTTGTGGATTTCTCCCTTTAGCAGACTTTCAGCAAACCAATGATTCCACACAAGCCCATATATACTTTATAGGGCTTTTCAGATGCTTTCCCGATGCCAATACCTCAGCAATACCCTGACAACTCCATTTTTGACCTAAATCCATGGATTTAGCACTGCCATTACCAGAATAGGATCTAGAGTGCATTTCCAACATCTCTGGCATTGCCACATCAAAGTGCACAGATACAGCCATGCAAGCAGAGCTTCTCAACATTGATCTGGCAATTATAGGGGCTTCATCACAGCAATTTGATGATTTCTGCAGCAAGAACACCCTCTGAAGGCTTCAGAATTAATTGGTTATTGCTGTATAACCACAAGACATTGATGCACACAATACTTTTGTGGTACTCAGCCATTTCTGACAAGTATTCTCAACTCCGACACTATGAATAAGGCATAGTCCAATGCTGGAACTATGAAAATCAAAGGCACAGACACAAATAAGACAATGCACAAGACCTGCTGTATAGTCAGAAGGTCAGAAACACATATGCTAATGCATAGCCTTCTAGATATACCACAAGGATGCCATTTTAATTATATCTTACTATATAAACCTGGTAATTTCATACTGTACACTTGTTACTCTCTCTATTGCACTCCCCCACATACACACATTGATTTGTTTACCTCAGTAACTCACCCAGCTTCAACAATACTGATAGTACCAGTTTTAATAGCGGTTTCATTCACCACAAAGCCAAGCTTGACATAGTTAAAGCCAAGACACTTCACAACCATCCATCGACTTAAAACCTTGGCTCTCATCATTGTTTTACTTCATTACTGGCATCTGCTCAGTATTAGTAAGTGATAACCATGCAGTACTCACCTTTTTTTAGTTTTATAGGAAAGAATTAGTTTCAATTTCACAAGATCAGATTAGTTTTAACAGTTTTCATTTTCACAAGACATTAGTGAACTCATTTGGGTGTCAAGAGCAGACAAATAGCATTGGATAGTTGTAGGGCAGCTCTATTGCAAGTGTTGCAAGGATAGGTTTTGAACAGATTTTAGTATTGACAAATTGACAGATATAGGGCAGCTCTATTGTGAGCTTTGCAGGAAATTAGTATTGACAAGTTTAGGGCAGCTCTAGTGTGAGCTTCACAGGAAATAGTATTGACCAGTTATAGAAATTGATTTGACAAGAGATAGGACCAGATAAAGAAAACAAAGTATAGTTTTGACAAAGATTGACAGTTTATAGGAATTATAATGAACAGAATTGTCACAGATAAAGCCAAGACATAACCAGATAAAGCTGAGGAGCCCAGAAATAAAGATGAGACCTGCTATTGCACCACTATAGCCACACAAACATTGACACAGACCCATACCAAGACAATTAGAAGCTCATTTAATACTGACATAATACCGACAGCCATTTTACATATCCCAGTTCCCTTCCCATCCAGTTTCCCAGTTTCATGACATGCACCAGACCAGATAACAGAGACCAAAGGTGACTCAGAGCATCAGAATCTGTAGTAACTTCTCATGAGACTAGAGAGAAGTCCCTCCAAAGATGACAAGCCAGTCAATGTAGGACAGCCTGATTCATCCAGTCCCAAATACACATAATGTTTTGCCAGTGGAATTGACACAAGTATGGAGGTACTCAGAAAGCTCATGCACAAACATACAACACATCCAAGGAGTGACTTGTGAACAAAACTAGTTGTTCTGTAATACTGACACAAAGCTGAGATACCACTATTTCCATTTTGGTTCTTTGCACTGCAATATTCCAGAAGTATCCGACAGTTTATATTTGGAGATCAATAAAGCATCTGACCACCTCATCATTGTAAAACTGGGAAATTAGATGGAAAGGAAGATGGAATATATAAAATGTTTGTCAGTATTGTGTTGATATTAAATAAATTCCCAATTGTCTCAATATTGGTCTGCATCAATGTTCTGTGGCTATGGCAGTGAAATAGTGGGTCTTGTCTTTATTTCTAGGTTCCTTAGCTTTATCTGGTTATGCTTTGGCTTTATCTGTGATGATTCTGTTTGTCCTAATTCCTATAAACTGTCAATCTTTGTCAAAACTATACTTTATTTCCTTTGCCTGGTCCTATCTCTGGTCAAATCAATTTCTAAAACTTGTCAATGCTATTTCCTACAAAGCTCACACTAGAGTTGCCCTATATCTGTCAATTTGTCAATACTAAAATCTGTTCAAAACCTATCCTTGCAATGCTCACAATAGAGCTGCCCTATAACTGTCCAATACTATTTATTCACTCTTATGCCCAAATGGGTTTGCTAATGTCTTGTGAAAATGAAAACTGGTAAAACTAATCTGATCTTGGGAAATTGAAGCTAATCCTTTTCTATAAAACTAAAAGAGGTGAGTACCACAAGGTTATCACTTACTGACACTGAGCAAATGCCAGTAATGAAGTAAAACAATGACAAGAGTTGATGCTTTAAGTTGATGGATGGTTGTGAAGTGGCTCAGCTTTAACTATGTCAAGCTTGGCTTTGTGGCAAATGAAATTGCTATTAAAATGTGTACTATTGGTATTGTCAAAGCTGGGTGAGTTACTGAGGTAAATGAGTCAATGTGTGTATGTGGAGATATAGGATGAAGAGAGTAACTAGTGTAAAGTATGAAAATACCATGTTTATATAGTAATTTATAAATAAAATGGCATCCATATGGTATATCTAGAAGGCTATGCATCAACATACATGTTTCTAACCTTCTGACTATACAGCATATCTTGAATGTCACCTTTTTTATGTCGTTGTCTTTGATTTTCATAGTCTGGCATTGGAACTATGCCTTATTTGTGGTTTCAGAGTTGAGAGTAATCATCAGAAATGGTTGAGTACCATCAAAGTAACATGTGCATCAATGTCTCATGGTTATACAGCAATAACCAATTAATTCTGAAGCCTTCAGAGGGTGTTCTTGCTGTGGAAATTGTCAAATTGCTGTTATCAAGCCTCTATGATCACCAGATCAATGTTGAGAAAGTCTGCTTGCATGGCTGCACCTGTACACTTTGATGCAGCAATGCTGGAGATGTTGGCAATGTGCTCTATGTCCTATTATGGGTAATGGCAGCACTAAATCCATGGATTTAGGTCAAAAATGGAGTTTTGGGGGTATTGCCAAGGTATTGAGGTTGGGAAAGCATCAGAAAAGCCCTATAAAGTATATATGGGTGTGTGTGGAATGATTGGTTTGCTGAAAGTCTGCTAAAGGGACAAATCCATGAAATTGAAGTGTACAGAGCCCTGAGGCTCATCAACAATACACACCAGACCAGATAACAGAGACCAAAAGTGACTTAGAGCATCAAAATCTGTAGTAACTTCTCACAAGACTAGAGAGAAGTCTCCCCTCCCCTCAAGAGATGACAAGCCAGTCAATGTAGGACAGCCTGATTCATCCAGTCCCAAATATTCATTGTGTTTTACCAGTGAAATTGGCAAGTACATAGGTACTCAGGAAACTCATGCACAAACACACAACACACCTGAGGAGTGACTTACAAGCCAAACCAGTTGTTCTGTAATACTGACATAAAGCTGAGACACCACTATTCCATTTTGGTGCTTCACTCTGTGATATTCCAGAATTATCCAACAACTATTCAACTGTCTATGTTCAAAGCTCACTAAAACATCTGACCACCTCATCACCATCCTTCATGAGAGCCTCTGTGATTTCATCCACATTGTTGCTGATAATTGAAGGTGGAAGAATATTCTTTTTGTAGTAATCAAGAGAGACTTGTGGAATGGCTTTGATATCTTTAATGACAGTGGCTCTATGGTTGGATGTTGTACAACTTGCATGTGATAGATTTTTGGTTGGATAGAATGTCTTAGGTGTTTCCTGCATGCTCTCCAGAGGCTTGTTGGTCTCTTCAGAAGGTGACAGTGTGTGCAGTGACTCAGAAGCATATATGACATCAGCACTACATTTGTTTTATGACCACTGATATAATTGTGATATAGTGCATGACATTCCATCAAAAAGCACAGTGACAGTCAAATTGGGTACAATATCAAAGGTTTTCACAAGATTGGGTCTAAAACAGCATTCTGAGTAGATGCAATATGTGAAGTACTGAAGAAACCAAAACACCATACCACCAAAAAAAGAGAGAGAACATCTCCAGGATCATATGCCAGTGGCCGCTTGAAGTTCTGACCTTGTCCTAAGTCAGTCATGTTTTCCTGGTATCTGAACTGCCCTTGAACATCTATGGGGTGGCCCCACACTGGGGATCAATGATACTAAACAAATTGTCAATAAGCACAGTATGTAACAATAAGAACTGTTGAGGATTAATTACAAATTCAGAACATCTGCAGCATCCCCAAGTCTCTCTTTCTCCTGTGCCTGGAGCCTATGACTTGCTCACTTGGCACTAAGGACCAATGGTTGAATAGAAGTACGATTTCAACACTGTGCTCTTTAGACCACAGCAAAATCTCCCAGCTTGTCATGCATTCAAGTTTTGTGATTTTGAAAATAGCTTGATTAGATCTAATGTTGATATGCCATCTACCCATTATTTCCACCAGTCTTTGCCTGACTCAAAATAACTATCACTGGCCCCCAGGGGTGCTATTCATTCAACTTCATTCACATATATTAGCCAGCTCTATGACAGATATGGATGCTCCAATGAGAACATGAGGAACGTGATGGCCAAGTTGGACACAGGCTAGTGGTTGTATGTCATAGATCATGAAAAAATTTGTTGACCTGCGCCACAGCTCATGAGACAGGTGATAGTAATGGAAATTTGGGGGACAATCCCCACTGTTGACATAGATTAAAATATATGTGCATGAGTGAGAAATACAACTTGTACAGCCTACACATGCATTATGAATGCAGAGCCCATGGATGCAATACGCGATATCACTAAACCCAGTGCTGTGATGAGAGTACAATAACGAAAGTCTGCTGCACGTATATCGATGCTGTATAGATCAACTAGTATGTTTGTTGCTTCTTGAGATCAAAAATACAGCGTATTGAGCATCTGTTCTTGATACCAGTGTGGTAAGCATTTTATTGGCTGAGACGTATGCATATGTTTTGAATCTCTCTGGTAGTTTTCAGGCTTGAAACCGATGATGTTGTATCACTTGAGGCAATACGTCAAGCCTATGTTGGTCCACACTTGAAGTGTCGCGGTAATTTATATTTTTTGACATATCATGAACGAGGTCTGCATAGACTTATCGGAACCTAAACTGTACTACCATTACGTGTCACTATTAACCCATTATCGGTTGCCATTCGCCGGGTAGACCACTACCAAGACGCTATTTTCTCGCTAGACATCTCGGAACATCTGCGAGTCCACTTCCTCCTTCTGCGTATCAGTGGCAGACTCATGCTCAATACCGGATCTATCTTTAAGATGACCGATCCGAACCTGCACTGGCTGAGAATGCATCTCGAGAGAGCGTCTCCCCCGAGGAGAGAACGTAGACAGAGTGGCTGTCCCTGTTCCGTAGCGCGAGTCAGCAATGCCCTTTCTTGCTCGCAAATTTTGCATCCAAGCAATACGAAGTAGCACTGTGAAAAACACGATAGAAATGATTGAAGGCAGCTGGGACAAATTTTGGTGAATGAAGGGAACAGGATCAGGCCAGAGGGATTAGCTTACAGAGTTGTCAAAAACGTATTCGAAACGCGACCCCAATACGTCGGTTATGAAAGCAACAAACACCCACACGCTGTATAACAACCCGGTGTCCAACACGACGACCATGAGTGGCTTCAGCATGGACGTATTATTACTGACCCTTGACCCTCCTGCCTCGTTTTCCAATTTCCAGAGACGATAGGCGAGGAGAACTTTAAGATCTGTGAGTACGAGCATATATGAGCAAACTGTGCTTACAAGTCGACATAAGGTTGCAAGACATGGTCAACGCTAATGCCGCCGTAGACCATGCTTGTACGCTTGGAGCAAAGAGTCCTTCAATAGAAGGCACGGTATCTCTCATGGACAAGAGCTCTCCAACTGCGGCGACTAGATGGCACTTAGAAAAGTACTCAGAACGGGTTTGTAGGCGGCTTCACCTATGAATCCAACCCAGATTGCTATCGGAGGAACGACAACCCAAGGTGTTTGCCAAACCACATATGCACGCCATATCTGGGAATTTGTTGGATCTCTTTTGAATGGGAACTAAGTAAATATCCCTACCACGATAGCATCTCCAAGCGCAACTTGAAGGTCCCAAGCAACGTTCCTCAGTAATATGGCTGTCGTGGTAACGTTTTCGAAGAAAGCAGCCGGGCCTCCAGGATACGAGGAGCCTGAAAGGGAGACAAATCCCTGGTACCTGCGCCGAATGCCAACGACAGTATACTGGATTCATGGCGGATCGATTAGTTAAAAACAATAGCAAGATAGAAAGAGGACATACCATGGTCTGGAATGCGAAAAGAAACACGGCAAAGGATAGCACCAGTTTGTTGACTTGAGACCACGACTTTCCTCGAACCAGAGACCAAAGTGTGAGCATGAAGCCCAGTACTGAGAAACCTGCATACCGCATTGTAAGCAATGGTTGTACGGTTAGAGAAAGGACAAATACCGTATAGAAACATCTCGAAGATTGCAAGGACAAACTGTGCATTTTCTGGTGACAATGAATCAGCCATGGTCAAAGTGAGCGTCGACAGACTGAGCACTTGGAGGCCAGCCTACTGCATGTACGAGGCTTATATTAGCTCGCAGTCTTTCCACGCTAAAAGAATTATCGCAAATACCGGTTGATATACATCATAGTATACTACCTCCGAGTCCGCTGACAGAAGCGCGTGAGAAGATAGCGGCGAGGCAGTGATATAGATGTCGATGCCCCAATGAAAATCCGAGGAGTGTGATTAACTCAAAAATAGAGACTGAACGCTAGCGGCTGCGTGAAACATGTGAACTAGATCTTATGAATCTTGACGATCAATGTGAGGAAAGAATACTTGAGACGTTGGATGACAGTGATAGAACTGTCTTGACACCCGACTGTGAATACAATGTATTTGCTTGAGAGAAGGGGCTAAAATAGACGAAGTCAGGGTCCATCGGACATGAGCTAACCAGCAGTGTGAAAGCCTGAGAGTGTTCCTACGTGGTGCGGTGACATCGGTGGTATACACTTGTCACGGAGCGATGATGTAGGGTGTATCTGGACATGACCAGTCATATCTAGTTCTCGCTTATCGAGCCATCCGAGCTGAAAGTAAACATTCGAATTTCCGGAAAGCAGCATGGTGTGACCCGGTGACGAAGTTCGAGCAGCTACAAATGAAGCCAACTGAGTCCAGAGATGCCCAGAAAGGTCTGACGCATGCATGTCCTTCCGATGAAAAACAGTGCCCAAAGGTCGCGCTACCTGCCTGGTCCCGTAAATAGACACCATGGATATAGACATCAACAGTCTCGCTGAGGATATATTATTAAATGCTAAAATCAAGGCATGACGACTAAAAGTCTGCAGCATGCACACCGATCCATAGATCGGCTGACCCACTGTGTGTACTACATGCTTGTTTTGCCCAAGGCAAGGGGTATTGAGCTGATGCTGGTGGGAGGTATCATACCAACTTCGGTAACGACTGCTGTAATACTTGAAGGTGGGGTCACATCATAGAGTGGATTCAATACTTCCAACGTCGGATTTGGCTTTGGTTCCGAAGGCAAAAACTTCGCTGGACCTGAAACACCTGAATATGCATCCATCCAATCGAAATGGACTGCACGTACCTAATTCATTCTTGCCGAAACCATCCAGCATGACAGTTTCGCTGAACTTGTATGTCTCACAACAGACCACAACAGGTACCCCATGAGCCTTAGCCATCATTGCGACCAACGCGGTCCCAGCTCTTGAATACACCGCGCCGTTAGAGTGGAGCGAATGAGCACCGACGAGAACAGTTGTAGCCTCAGAAACAACAGAGGGAAGGGCGGAAAGAAACGCATATGTGCAAGGTATTGGAGGATCCGTAGATGTAAGCGCGCGCAAAAGCTTTTTGCCTTCGAGAAGTGGTCTTGAGTCGACGACGATAACAGAAAATCGTTTTCCTTCTGAGTGTGCATGCAGAAGAATTTTTTGAACTAATGAAGACCTTGACGTGGAAATTAATGGAAGGAATCAGATGAAAGCAAGAATCCTGACCGTGCATGCGTGAGAATGACGTCACCATTCTTGATCTTCTTGCCAGCCAAGTGTTGGATGACTTCGTCTGCGATGATTATTCGGTCGCGAATGTAATTGTCGATTTTCTGACAAATTGCGTCTTGGCCTACCAGACTCATCAGCGATAATTTCCGGCACAAAGAAAGGTGCATACGTCTTGTTCAGGTAAATCGATGTCAGACCCACTAATTTCTAATTTCAGCTGTCGGATGGCGTTTCCCATGGTGACAGACATGGGTCTAGCGGATACAAGGTAGGTTATCTGAGGCGAGAGGTGGGTCATTAGATGTCGGGAAAGTGTGTTATTGGGAGGTGTTGTGTAGTCTTGGATAACCTAGACGTCGGTAAGCAGAAGATAGAAGCAAAACGAAAGTCTGCTTACTATTTTGAACGCGGAAAGAGTAGCAATACAGCGTGCATTGGCACACATACTTTAAATTCTGAGAATAGTAGACCAAGGCGAACGATTGCTGGATGAATATCTCCCTTCACGCCAGCTCCCAGCGGTTTCGGAGCACCAAAGTGGGAGAATATCCGCAATCCACGCGATTTCTGGATTCACGCTATCGGCAGCAGCAGTGACTGACAGAGCGGCATCCTTAGCGGCTATTGATGCGTCTTTTCCTAACGATGAAGTAGGCTTGTTCATGTCCGTGCCTTTTGTTTGAGGCGTCAATATCTGCTTGGATTTCGAAGTCGATGGCGCAGAGTTAGAGGAGCCCGGTGGTTGTTGTTTTTGCGCCAGCTTTGCAGCTCGTTGTCGTTCTTGCAGCTCGCGGCGTTCGGCCTTGGTCATTGATTTCTGAGGCGGCTTAGAAACAGGTTTGGAACCTAACGAGACGGGAACATCCTTGGACGTGGGTGCAGCAGTATTTGTAGGCATCGTAAACCCAGGCAAAAGGAGATCGACAACGAATAAGACCGTTTGCAACGATGAAGTCCGAGTCACAACTTTTTGGTGTCAATAATATTTATTTATTTACTTTGTGCTTACGTGTACAAAAAGCACGAAAGCCGCTCCGATAAAAACGAAAGCTCACACAGTTACGACGACCCATCGTTCTTTCGCAAACTATATCTTCGTTCACACTGGCGGCGTAACCCCAGAATTATCTTTATTTCTACTTCTTCCTCTCTTCCAAAAGTCGAGCAATGGTAAAATCCTATTCTTGCGACAATGAACTTGTTAACCGCCATTTCAGGGTGTTCCTGCTCTGTTCCGCTGGCTCAGCAAAAAGTATCCTAAAATCAGTTAGTGGAG